>BJBW01012588.1:3699-22642 GCA_004320125.1 Scolopax mira | reverse complement strand
GAAAAAGAAACAACAAAACCTGCAAGACCAATTTCTTTGTTGTTTGCAAATATTATGCATTTCAAATAGGTACTAGATACATGTTCTTATTTACCTCAGCTACTAGAGACACATTTCCATGCCTGTCTAAAGGGATCTTCTTGACCTCTCCCAGTCAGCTTTCCTTTCCTCCCCACCTCCATGGTGGTTCTCAGTCTTCTCCCCTAACTTGTCCTTCTCTCTTGCACACACAGCTTCCAGCTTCCCCAGCTCAAAGTCTTGCTCTTCTGATCTCCATCCTCCACACTGCTCCTCAAGTTACCTCTTTAGCCACTCTCCAGTTCTTCCACCATTCCTTCCAAAGATCTCAGCTGGAGCTTTCTAACCATCACAGCATACAAGTACCAGCAAAGAGATTGTAGAAGAACAAGGTTTCTTATATGACTTCAGTCACACAACATTGGAGCATGCGAGTTTTGGAGGGTAAGTTGTTCCTGTCTTGTCACCAGGATTCACAGAATTACCCGGGTTGGAAGGGACCTTTCAGATCATCAAGTCCAACCATCAACCCAACACTGACAAGAGACATCCCTAACCCATGCCTCTAACCCTTCCCACAGCAGTGAGCATATGATGCCACACAGGTTCTGCAGTCCAATAACCACTCTAAGCAACACCTATGAACTGAGGGTTTGACCAGATCTGGAAGAGCACAAACAAAAAGGGGGGTGGAGGAGATGATCTCCGAGGTCCCCATATCATTCTGTGATTCTGTGTAATGTATTTCCCCCATAGTCCCATTTTTAGAAGGAGCTACACTGTTCTGGTTGAAATATTTTGCCTGAATTTTGTGCAACTGTTAAGGAACATTTGAACATGCCCTAAAGGAGCAGTTAGAAAGCCTAAAAACGGGCTGCTTCGTGTTCCCATGGCATTGGTTAACTTCTTTTTTAAAAGCTGACACAAAGGAATGTGTCATTGCAATTGGAATCTAGATGTTTCTGATAACTGATCATGAAATAAAGAAACAAACAAACCCAGGAAAATAAACTTGCAGGTTAACTCTAGCCCCTTTCCTACCCCCATTTAAAGAGTTAGGACTTTTAAAGACAACCTATCCAGCCCCCAGTATTTGATACAAGCAAAGAGCTCTCCAATTCCAGGCACATCAGAAGAAAAACAGGTATTGACACAGCAGAAGGTACCAGCTGAGGAACCTGCTGAGGCCTGTTATCACCTAAACGTGCTGTCAACAGAGACTGAAGTTCTTTTCCAGCTGTTGAGGATATCACTGGCATCAACCCCTCTAAATTTACTGTGTCTGGTAGTAGTTCATGTTCTGTGATAACATCCCTTTCTGAAACAGTATCATTACATGCCAAGGATGGAAATATTCCTGGCACCATATTATTTGTTTGAAGACAGCAATTTGTTCATTTTTTTTTTTCCTTAAAGAACCATTGTGCTTTTATAATATTGTTAAGACTGACTCAGGTCCTCCAATACCTGGCAGCACAGCGACTACTACAGAATATTCCATAAATTCTGACATACAGGAGGTCCTAAGGGATTGCTAGGACCCACTGGGATACAAACACATTGTTCTGTGCAGTGCTCTAACCCAAGCCATACAACATCGTTTCAGGTCAATCAAATGCAAAGGAAAACATGAACAAAAGAAAACACACCAAACCCCCACCTTCTATTTCACAACCCCCATAGTCTATTTCACAAGAACTCAAGCCATAAAGCTTAACCTGAATGAAAGCAAGCCACTTTAGTTTGTATTTTTGGAACTGAAACAACTCCCCTTGTGGTGTTGTTTGATTTCCTTTTTAAATAGTATTTCATAATTCTTGCTACTATATTACCTTCCTCTTTTTCATTGGCTGATACATGTCACTGTATCCGTTTGTGATGCTGTCATGTTCCCAAATCGATACTTTAAATATTTCTTATAGCATTTTCTCCTTCATTAATTTCAGACAGTTTGTGTACCTCTTCTGTGGACCATTATACAGTATTAATCATTAAGTCATTACAAAATAACCCTCTTTAATGAAAAGAGTCCAAAAACATCTACTGTTATCCAGTAGATCTTGATCTGGGAAAAACCAGGAGAGATTTCTGTAGGGTTGAGAGAACATACAAGAGGTTCTGGTCAGACTGGCATGGAGTGGGATACCCAGGGATCGCATCAGAGGCTTAAAACTAAATGAAAGCAGGCAGGTAACAGATTCTTTTTGTAATTGCTGCTCACCTCTCATATCAATATACCCAAATCACACAATTTTTAAATCCAGTTGTCTGGGCATGAAAATGTCGAGAAGTCACTTGGCCATCTGGCAGGCAGGAGTGCATCCTGCAGAATAAAGCTTCTCTCTTTCATTTCAGTAACATCTTATAGAAAACAAAGGAGCAGGGACACCCTGGCATATAAAGCAAGGAGTGTATATTTTAAAAAGCCATATAATTTAGCAAGAATGTGAGAAACAGCTCACCCAATGACAGCTACAACAAAAGAATAATCCCGTAATGGCTTTTTGACAGTTTATTTTCAGTGCATATGCTTAGGCAGTACATACTGTTTATTTTCTAAGTAGCTTAGCAGATGGGAGGTAAGTAGGATGATGAATATAATTCAATATAAAATACATTTAAATAAAGTTGGGGGATCTGACTTAAGCCCTTAAAAGTCAAAATATATAAGTTAACTCTCCAGCAACATCCTTAGCTCAGCTGCTATTCTTATTTTCTAAATGTGGAACAGTCTCTTATCACAGGCTGCCACACCGCTGGACAATGTAGAATTGGTATGAGGGAAGAATTAGTTCCAGCAGCTCCTGAAGAACAAGATTCCACACCACCAGCCATTTGACACAACTTCTAGCAGGCCATTTTCTGCATTTTTTTTTTCCACAGTTGAAACAAGAGTTTCTGTTTCTTTTTCTAATATCTATGCTTTCATATCAACCTGATCCAACTCACTAAAATGTCTCAGCAGATTGTTATGTCAGAAAAATACCATTATCCCTAATTTAAGCAGGCGGGAAACAGGAGGATTATGCAGTTTGCTCAAGTTTACCCCCTAAAGTCAGTGCCACATTATAGCATTTTACCACAGTCCCCGGAATTCCAGGTAAACCCTTCCAATCACTTCAAGTTTTTGATGTTATCAAAAAAAATACTGTTTCAAGGAACAGATATAAGAACATACCAGTAGAGAATTTAATGGAAAGTTGAAAAGAAGCTTAATTCTGAAGATCAAATTGTATTCCAGTTTATTATTCCATTCCCATTAAATTATAAACTAACAAGGCACGAAACCATCAAGGTGAGTGCAGCATCATACTGCAGTTACAGGAGACAGAAGGTGGTTCCTCACTGGATTTGAATTATTGTACTGGATTGAGTACTTAACCACTGCAAATATTAATTTAGGGATTGAAAGTCTCAGCCAGACATTCCAGGCTGACACCTGAAGACTGCTGTTTATTTCCCACTGCCACAACGAGAAAACAGGAGGCAAACCACAATTAATGCAGCTCATTAATATCTTTTTAAATAGATTTCAACTCTTTAGTTAATTAAGGGGCCAGAATGCCTCTAGGTACAGGCCTCAGAGATAGAAGGTTGGAAGAAGGCTTAAAAGGGGGCTACAGAATATTGGGATGGGGAAAGACTGGATTTAGTCAGGTCTATCTACGGTTTGTAGAATGAATGAGTATTTCCAAGAACCTTGAGCACAAATAATGGTGCTGGGGGAAAAAAAAAAAAAAAAAAAAAAAAATCAGTATCACATCCTCTACCTGTCCATAGGATGAACACTCATGGAACATTCATTTAGATAAGTTAATGGGAGATTTGATAAATGCATGGAAGAATAATCTATTTTAAACTCAAGAAACTAGCTCAGGCTCAGGAAGCTGCATGTGCTCAGCACAGGATCCATGGGCTTCCTGACGAATCTACTGCTGGGCAGGAGACAGGTCTGATTGGGCATTTGAGTTCTAATACACTGCTTTCCACAAGAAATAGAGTTATTGCAATAAAATTAGAAAAAAAACAAACATGAAGAGTAATAATGAATTTACTACTGTGATCAATACCCTCAGATCTCTTGCAAAGTCCCTAAGTTTCAGAAACCTGTATGATTTGGAGGGGGGAGGGGAGTTGTTTGTGGTAGGGTTTCTTGTTTGGGTTTTAGGTTTTTTTTATTTTAAAAAGGGCATCCATTATTTAATTTTTTTATCAACTTCTGGTTTTGTCTCCCTGCAATGTTGTGGGTTTTTTAGTAACAATACCCTAACTTATAAAGATGTGATATGCTATAAGCTCAAGATTGAGGTGACCCTGTCATATCGTGACTGTGACAGCAATATATGAGGCACATAAAGTGTTCACAAGAGACAGAAAATGCTATTCAGCATGAATAAATTCTCTGTAAAGGGAGGTGAGAGAACACACAACCAGAAATACCTCACTAATACCTTACTGTTCTCATAAAATCCACTCACAAAAGGCTTCCTACAGAGCACATTGCTCCAACAATATCATGGGTAGCATCAAAAGACCTTCTTAAGCCCAACCAAATTCTTCCCACTCTGAACAACATGCTTGATCTGGTAAGCTTAAAGGAAAAACAAATTCCATGCAATTCTTCCCCTTTCCCATATTACATGAAGAGTTCTTTTAAAGGTTTGCAAGTTCAATTACAGCAGCCAACTTCTGGTAAACCCAAATTGCTTTGGGCTTCCTTTCACTCCTGTTTTTTTAGTGTCTGTTATCCCAGATACTACACCCAAGAAAAGCACGAGCTGGATCTTACAGTTACAGAAACACAACGAGAAACTACTTTGAAACGGGAGAACTGAAACAGTCCTAACAGGTTGGCAAACACGGCTTAGAACCTTGATGTTTTAAGACACTTTAAAAATTCAGAATAAGTCAGATACACGCTCAAAGGAAAACAGTTGATCTCAGATAACTCAATGGAGAGGTGCCTTACCTGTTCTGGCTCTCCTCCTTGCAGGATCACAGACCTATCCACCACCAAAGCAGACTCCATATGTATTTCTCACAAGCAGAACATAACAAAGCACACCACAGAATCCATCAAGCTGGCTAAATATCCTCTAACTGAGATCTTAAACAACACCTGGCCCTATTGGTCCAGGAATGGATTTGAACTCTGCGTGCTCATTAATCAGCTGAGGTGATAACAAGGTACAGCTGGGACTCATCTAGACATCAGTACTGGAAACAGGTGGTGGCCTTTTCTCTTAATAAACCTAACTGGGGTTTCATGGTCAGGTGTCTCTGTGCCATGGCTCAGTAGTTAGTAGATTTCAGAAGTGCTCAGAATCTAATATTTTCAAATTATTTTCAAGGGAGTCTCTCTAGTTTTTCAAAAAATGTTTTACCAGGAATAGTAATTGGATTTTTTTTTTATATTCCCTCCACCAGAGATTTAGCTTTGTCAAACACACTGCTTAGGTGGTTTGGAAAGTGAAATATCACCCAAAATATTTCTTTAGTAGGAGAGTATTTCTCAAGGAGGAGTTTAGTAGAATTGCATAATACTTAAAATAATAGTACCCAGTGTCACTTGCTGTCCCATGCCTCAGTGGTTGAAAACACAAAATTTACACGAGCCACTTTTCAGAAAGAAATAAAAAATTATAAAGAAATAAATTAATTAAAGTTACACGTGAACACAGAAGTGGGGTTACAGTATCGTTACACAGATTTGTCACTGCTCAGTGCATTTGTCTGGTCTTCTTTTATCTCCAGCTAATTACCACATCTATTTCTGCATTACACTACATTTTTAAAAGAAAACAACTATAAGACAGAAAAAAAAATATATTATGTTCTTCCACGGAGACATGAGAACAATTATTTAACACGGGAGTAAAATGGGAAAGAATCCTTAAATATAGAAGGAGTTTGAGAAAGAGAAAACCAATGTTTTGAATTTCTGTTCAGATGTTCTGTGATAATGTGTTAATGTGTAAGAGAGAGAAGATTTATTCAGATAGAATAAAAAATACCCTCGAGTCTTGCTAGATGAAGGAACAATAGAGCCAAGAGTAAAACTGCTGAGTAACAATGTTGTTCAACAAGCTCCTCAAGTGAGAACGAGCAAGAATTTGTAAAACCAGGAGAGGTCTTACCCTTGGCTGCTCCCTCCTGCCATGGTGAAGCTCTTTCTCCGAGTGCCACTGCCTGGTGGTTGACAGCCTGCATGACCAACTGCAACAGCAAAAGAACAGGCATTGAGAAACAACCTCTTCAAAACATTTTTAACCCAAATCTCTTCCCAGGGTAGCACACGGTGGAATCAATGCCTGTGTCAGCACAAAGGAGACCTTATCAGTGAGATTCATGGAGGAAACAGCAAGACCCCCAGCAGAACCAATTTATGCCAATTTAGGCCACAGAACTATGATGTCATCAGTCACCAGCCCATTTGATGGGGATGGTAAGAGCCTCTTTCAATTGTCACTGAAGTCTATAAGGTCACAGGCAGCCCTTAATTATCTGTAGAACTTTATATACCAGGCAGTCTGCAGTCTCAATGCAATTTCCTGACATTAAACTGTTATTTTCTCTTCTGTCCCTCAGATTTACTGTATTTGAGGAATCATGCCAGGTTCAGCTGAGTACAAGTGAATACAGCTCCATCAACTCACAGGTTTCACCACAGATGATTGTGACCCTTGGTATTTCACTAAACTGACTGCTTTAGGGGGTTTTTACCAGCACAGGAAGGACATGGACCTGCTGGAATGGGTCCAGAGGAGGCCACAAAGATACTGGGAGGGCTGAAGCACTTCTGCTGGGAGGACAGACTGAGACTTGGGGGGTTCAGTGTGGAGAAGGCTCCAGGGAGTCCTTATAGCAGCCTTCCAGTCCCTAAAGGGAGCTCCAGGAAAGCTGGGGAGAGACTCTTGATCAGGGAGTAGAGCCATAGGATGAGGAGTAATGGTTTTAAACTAAAAAAGAGGAAATTTAAAAGAGACATTATGAGGGAATTCTTTGCTGTGAGGGTGGTGAGACCCAGAGAAGCTGTGGCTGCCCCATCCCTGGAGGGGTTGAAGGCCAGGTCAGATGTGGCTTTGAGCAACCTGGTCTGGTGAGAGGTGTCTCTGCCCAGGACAGGGGTTGGGAACTGGATGATCTTTAAAGTCCCTTCCAACCCAAACCATTCTATGATCCTATGATTTTTATATAAAATAAAAATTAAAAAAAAGATACAGCTTCTTTCAACATATAAAGAACATTTATAAAGTAGGTAGGGCAATACTTAAATGCCTTCAAAGATGAAATAGCAGGAAGAATTCTCTAGGGAAAGAGCATCCATTCCAACTCCTTGTAACCCATTCAAAACATCTGCCCAGATGAAAGGATTGTACAATAAAGCTACGGACAATGGAGCCAAATTTATGCACTTTCAGTGGTGCCACAATAAACTGCAGGTGTCTGGAAAAAATTAAAACTGAAAGCATCACTATTGGTTTTCTGCTGGTACAAAACCTACTTTTCATACTGTTCTTGATTACTTCTGTTGGACTACGTACACTTAACATATGGTCATTTTAAATGCAAATATTAAGGATATGAAAAGGCACGGTCACATGCTGGATCTTGGAGGCCTTCCAAGAACTAAAGCAGCTTGATAACAAGACAAAATCACATTAGTTGCCCAAGCATAAATTTGCCTTGGCCATCCAAATATCAATATGCATTTGGCAAAATAATGTGTAACATGAAGGGAGACTTATGAGGAGAATTGTTGCCATTGTCCCTAGAGGAGGAAAGAGAATGAAGCATAATGGACAAGTTATAAATGATGAATGGATGGATACAACAAAACTACTAATGGTAGATGCCACTGATTGCTTAGGAAAGCAAAAGGTAATAGAAATTATCCAGAAAGATTCTCTAGTCATGAATAATGCAAACTTACTTGGCTCCACTGACCATATTACATTTCAACATATCTGATGGAAAGGGAAAAAGAAAGAATAATTTGTGAAGTTTTTCTGGGGGATTTGATGAATCAGAAAAAAAAAATATGTCTAACTGAATTATGGAAAAGTGTGTGACAATAAACAGGACTGAAAACAGTAACTGAACACAATTATCTTCACTAAGATCTAATTAAAAATAAAAATACGGATAAAGATTAAAAATGTTAAGACAGGGTTAGGAAAAACAGATGGGGGGTTTGTTGGGGTTTGATTTCTTTGTGGAGCCACAAGTGACTGTGAAATGTAGACGCTTAGGACTAAATTGTTACAGGGGACTGTGTTGGAGCTGAAAGTAAAGATACCAAAGGAGTAATCTCTAAAATAGCCAAACTCCTTGTTCAGCTTGTGCCGGAGGCCCTGGGGACACACGAAGACTCTTGCATCACAAACTCCTTTTTGTTCTGTAGTTTCCATAAGAGAGATGATTTTTCTTACTTCTCTCCTTTTTTTTTTCCACGTAAGAAGTTGATGATATATACTCTGTTTGAAATAGCCTGTATGACTGTAACATTATAGGGTCACACATATTCCATAATACTAATAATTCAATTAATTACTAGACAGAAAAGTATTTTCTTCCATTTATCGTCCCTCCAGAAAAATATTTTATCTTTTTCTCTTTACCAGTTTTGCACTGCTAGGATTGTAGACACGTTCAGAAGAATGGTAATTGAAATCTTTCTGCATTGCTTTGTTCTATTTTTTTTTCTCTATATCTTAGTATTTATATCTGTCTTTAAAAATACAACTTTTTCTCGCTAAAAATTGTAATTGTTTTAATATACCTTTAAACAGTCTTTCCGTAATTATAAAGTGACTGTCAGTTGCAAAGGTTAATCTAAGTTTGAAAAAGCTTTTGAGTTTTCCTAAATTCTGACTTCCTTAATTTGCTGAAAGAGAAATGTTATACAATGGAGCACTAAGACAGAATTATTCTGCTCTGCTTTCCACAAGACTTAGCTCTTGACTCCCATAGTCACACAAACACTACAAATCAAAATACAATTTTGATTTATTACATTTCTGTTGAGTCTTTCACTTGAAATTATCCAAAGTCAATTTATAAACACAGATTTATTGCCCACAGAAAAGCGTTACCTGAATGTAGGAAGGCTGTTGCAACTCAAAATATTCTAAAACCAAACATGTATTTTTAAAAGATGTTTGCATGTGTGTGATTGTGCATAAGCATCATATGTATGAATAAATGAGGAGATTTAATTTGGATTATGAGGCAGTCATGTGTATAATAACAGGACTTCTAGGTGCTTTGTGTGTCTTGAGCTATAACATGACAAAATTGCTTTAGGATCACAAGAACTAACGTACCTTCACAGAGAGACAGAAGTAGATGAGGGCAAATTTGAGACATCTCATTCTATAAATCTTCACAAGCTTAACTCTGTGAGAGGGGACCACACCAGGGTGCTCCAAGCCCCCTCCAACCTGCCCTTCAACCCCTCCAGGGATGGGGCAGCCACAGCTTCTCGGGGCAACCTGGGCCAGGCTCTCACCACCCTCACACCAAAGAACTTCTTCCTAATATCTAATCTAAATCTTCCCTCTTTCAGTTTAAAAACTGTTTAAAACTGTTTAAAAATGGGTTTACCTGGTTTGATAGTTCTGAATTTATGTTTTGATCAGTACATAACGTTTTTTACTATATAATAACAGTATATGCTGTTCAGTTGGATAACCTGAGTTGTTAGTAGAACTTAATGGCATTGAAGTGTTTCTCCTACCAGCCCACTGTTATGGTTTTTTCAGAAAAAGCAATTTGGGAGGGACAAAGGAAACCACAGTGGATTTTAGGAGGAGCTCAAGAGAGCAGAGGTAAAAGACCACACAGAACAGAGAGAAGAATAAGAATATAGAGTTTACTCCTCAAGTCCTCATGGGAGAAGTGTCTCCTCTTTCACAGTTTTTAAAGGTAGAGGTATGTGAAGTATTAATCTCTTTACCCAGAAACTGAAGGAACTCATGTATTTACATAATTCAGATAAGAATTCAGTCCAATATATTCAATGCTGGGAGCCAATTAAGGCTTTAATTATGAATAAAACAGGAAAGGAATAAGGGATTCACACATTATTGATATTTTCAAAGCTCAAAGTTAGACTTGCAGGGAGGTCTTTGTTCTACATTAGAAGAAAAGAACTATACTGAAACATTTCTCTCACAGTAGGAGCCTTTTGTCAATTTGCTGAAGAAATTATGCTAAAAACTACACAAAGGCAAGTTTTTCTTACTCTTCCACTTGTCTGAAAACCAGAACTAGACAGAATTAGATAAAATGAAAGGAAACTTTCACCTGAGAAAATCACTGCCTTCCATTAAGGACTTTGTCAATGCACATTTTAGCAGCTAAAAAAAAAAAAATAAAAAAAATCTGTTAGCCAGGGGGACAAAGAGACTACATACTAATTATTCCTTTTGATCTTCACTTGCAGGAAGACATCTGACAACTGTCAGAGATAAAGCTTACAATTAGGCAGCTTTTTTAAATAATTAAGAGCAGGAATTGAAGCTTTCCCTAGACTTGCCTTTCTACCTCTGGCTGTATCCTTGCCAAGCCAGCAGAGAAGTCACATCCAGTCATTCTCTCCTGTTGCCTACACACAATCAAAGAGAAAGTCTGGGATTGAAACTGCAAGCCCACCCAAGTGACTAAGGTTGCCACCATGAAAGGCAGTCATTCAGGAGAAATTAATAATCACTGACCCTTCTTGTAACACACTAAAATTATTTTGATTTTGCTTCTGAAAACTACTTCTATTCAATGATTAAAATATCTCCTGATGATATTTAAAACTCAAAAAAAAAAAAAAATCCCAAACCATCTACAGCAAAAGCTGAAAGGAAAAACACAAAGGGCTAAGATGACCTTGAGAAGGCATTTTACTGCTCAGTTAATCACTGCATGAAGAAGCCCATTTTTACCTGCATTCACTCTGTTTTGCATACACTCCACATCTAATAAAACGTTTAGCTTTTATCTCTACAATAGGAACAAGCTAACAAGCACTAGAAGTAAAGCAATGCCTGTTTCAAGAGGTACCTTCATACAGTAAAGAGCCTGGAGAATGCCATCTCAGGGATTTGTTATGCTGAAGAGCACTTACAACACTGACCTTCACTGGCTGTTCCCCAGACCTACTGATGTCAACAGAAACCAGATCATCCAACCTAATGATCTTCCATAAGTTTTGACTATCTAGAATACTGCTCTTGTTTTGAAGGTGAAGATGTAAAATTAAATATTTTTTTCCAGATATAGATGTATCAGTATACCTCCTTTAAAAACACATTGATTTTTTAATAATCATGATGTGTTTTTCCTTTACAAAAGTCTGGTTAAATGAAATATTTAGATGCCTCCAGAAGCTTATGGTAGTCTAAGAACTTTGATCCCAAACTAAACTGTAATAATTAAATATTTTTGCCTATTTCAAAAGTTTGGGACCAGGTCCCATAAATATTGTCTTAGTCTGATGATTTTGTAGTATTACAAGAAATAATTTCAAAGGCTTTAAGATTAAATGTTATATTTACAGAGGAACCACCACACACGAAATATGTTTTTTCCAGATGAATATCCAGGAAAGCATGATGGTAAACTGGTAATCAGGAATATTAATAAATCTATTATAATTGTGTGCATTCCTTTGTTGGGTTTATGTTGGGTTTGGGCTTTTTTTTCTTTGGGAGAAGGGGTTATTTGTCTATTTTTGAAAAGGATCGCAAAATCTTGACTTTTGTTAAAGTTATTTTAGCTCAAAAGATTTATAAATCACGCCTCCTCTCCGAGTTTGATTGTTACAACAATAAAAGACACAAGAAGTTGTTTCCAAGTAACAAAACTACTTTTCTTGCTGTCATAATGAATTCTGAATGTGGCACAAGCCACGTACCTCTACTGAGGAAAGGGACTTCTACGGGTTTGTGAAATAACATTAACAATGTCTAATTAATTCTCTTGTAGCAGACCCTATTTACTTCAAGAGGAACCTTACACTTCTCCCCTGCAAAGATCAGTCCCATTTGGATACCTGGTCCTTACTGCAACAAAATGATAACAATTGTTTTATGAGAAGGAGTCACATCTGATTTCGTTCTTGAAACTCCCAATTCTCTCAAAAATATCCCAAAAGTAGTGCTGATGTTCTAAGTTTCCAAAAGGAAAATGTTTTATGACACTTTCTCTGTGTCATAAAACACTCATCTCCTCACGCCTTGATTTTTTCTTTCCAAAATAGAGTGCCTTGGCTTTTTTTCTTCCCCAATAGTTCTCATACCAACAATTAGAAATAATCCCTTGCTCATAAGATATCACCCCAAAAAAATACTGTCACTGGCTGAAACCTTGGGAGAAAACAGGTCAACAATCACTTTTCAAACCTGTGAAACAGCCTGTAGGAAGTTCATTAGTACAAACACGTTTCAAGAACTGGATTTTATCAATGAACTACATGAATTATCCACAATGACACATGACCCAACCGAATGTTCCCGCCCTCTTTCTTTTTTCCCTTTTCCTGGTGATTCAGAATTTTCAGGGGTCTCAAAAAAAAAAAAAGTAAAATCCCAGACATCTTTTAAAAGTTCTTTCCTCCCTGGAAGAACCCCTGAGGGAGATGAATCATGTGAACTGTGGTACCTTCCCCACTGTGCCCTGTGCGCTCTCCCTTGAAGGTTATATTTCAAAGTCAAAAAATTTCGCAGCGCTCCTGTGGTACTTATTGTTTCTTGATTTATGCAAAAAAATACCAAGTATATTATCAGCACCGCTCTTCTTCCCTGCATGTTCATGGGAGGTGGGAAGGAAAGAAAAGAAGTCAATCAGAGGCTTCTGTGCTTAAGCAGCTCACAGCCTTTTTAGTTCAATAACTTGAATCACTTAATACTTTTGAAGACGTTCTCTTTCTTTTTTTTGTCAGGGACTTTAGAGAGAAGACACGTAGTGTCTTTGCAACTTGAACAAAAACCAAAGTTTTCTTTTACAAGCTTAACTTTAGGAGTTTCCTCACTCTTTGAAACAGCTGGATTCTCTGCCCCAGAAAAAAAAAAATGTATCATTCCACAGTGCTGGTAAAAACTATTGGAGATTGTGTAGTTTGCAGTGATTTTTCTCCTAAGCACATCCTTAATTGCTGAAGAAGTATTATTAATTGCTATTACAAACTGTTCAGCAATTCTAATAGCTTATTGATGAAATGCTATCTTCTTGAGACTCCAGACCTTGTTTTCACTTTCTGAGTTATCTCCAAGGTTCATTCATTATAGTATTATATCAATATTATGCCAACCTAATCAAATAATTTTTGCCTTTGCAAATTACTCTCTTCCCCTACGCAAACAAAGCATCATACACCCATCACCTCATGGCTGTTTTGGTTTTTTTTAAACACTGCAACATCCAGTTTGTGCATTTGCTCCTATCCCAAACTTAGAATTCATTAATATGCTTTCAAGCTTTATTGACTTTGCTTTGTACCTTGTGTTAGGGAATGTTCAGCTTGGCCAAACAAGACCCTGGTCATTTGAACTGAAGGTAAAACAGGTCTGTAATGCCTAAGCACAACCCCAGTAAAAAACAGACCATCCTAAACTCCTTTTTTACTTCCATTTTTGTTTCTCACTCTTCATTAAACCTTTATTCATACATTTTACCTGCACAGATTAAAGCTTTGATTGAGTAAAACACACCTACTGTAGGAAAGTACACAATCAATAGACACCATCCAAATTCTACACAGTAGTTACAACTGCTTCCACAACCTTTAATACCTTAGTATATTTTAATTGCAGCTAGGGTGTATCAAGATTGGCTTGAATTATGCAAATTAAGAGAGGGTGACAAAAAAAAAAGCACAGAAAATAATCAAACTGAAAATGCTTTACACAAGGCAAAGATTTGTCATTAACCAGCAGAAAGTCAGAATGCACTGATACATCCCGTGTGAAATGCAAATCTCGGGCTGATTAGCATATTCACATCTTAGTGAAAAAGTATGAAATGTCCAGAATTTGTATAATATACATATTTTAATAGTAAAATGTTGAAGAAACAGCTTCACAGTTAATAGAGAAAGTAATAAAAACTTTAGATTTAAGACAAGAAGTATTGAAGTTTGGAGGATCTTTAAAAGTTGAGAGTAGGGATAAAAGAGTGGGATTTAAGCCACGATGACTTCTGAATATCTGACACCTTGCAGCTGCATCTTTCAACCTCCAAAATTGCTAAAAAACCCATGGTAACCATAAAATAATGGGATGAAATTATACATTGTTACCAGTTCCTTACTCATCACTTATACAGTTCTTTAAGGGATAAATTAAAAGTAAAGAAAAGAAAAAAATGGTCAAAATACCTTTGAAGTTATTAAAGATAAATAACCACCTCTTGGTATCGGCATTTTCAGCCAACAAAGGAAGTATTTGGCAAAAAACATCCAAGAGAAAAGAAAAACTTGAACAATAAAGTAAATATGTTGTGCTGTAATATAACAGGTAAATTGTGGTGCCTTTTGCTCTGTCTGTCCTTCCATCTTCACCTATTTCACTCCTTTTCCCACCACCAACAGAAGATAAAATACAAAGGATCCAGGTTTTATGCTGAAACTTGCCAAACGTCAGGGATATTGGGAAGAAACAACATATGTTTACAAAGGATATCTACTTTTTATTTCTAAAATTAATGTTTTTGCATTTGAGAAGTATTTGTCCTTTGTGTATTAAAAAGATAAGCATTTATTATCTGGTTAATAAAAGGCAAAGCCACAACATCGGGGGCTTTAAAAATGATTGTATGTGAATTTGATGGGCAGAATGTTATTAACACTGGAAGATGAAAAACAAACAGGATGGAAACTTGCAGCATTTGGAGACATCATTATATTCTATTTTTGAAGTACAGAAGCAAACAAATCTTTATTTAAGATTCTGGTCATGTTCAGCTCACCCGTATTATGTTAGAAAATTTATAATTCTCTGCAAATACAGAGGATAACGGATGTGTCCTGGAGGAATATGAGGTTATAGAGCTCACCACACTTGAATCATCTATTTCATTTGGATTTGATAGAATTTCATATATGGGATTCTCACCTAACACAGGGAGCTTTGCTAATTGACAGAGACTATAGGTAAAGAGATTTTGATAGTTTTGCACATGTGTGTTTCAGTTCTCTTTCCTCCTCTCAGAAAACACCTGCAGGAAAATTATGAGTCCTTCAGACATTCATTATTCTAAAGCGTTCAAAGATTTCTACGCTCTGCCAGCCTATGCTGAACATTTACAGTTGCTAGGTGATACCCAAGTGGTGGTCAGTAATTGTGATGGAAGCTGCATGGTTTTGACAGCAATCTTCCATTTCCTGATCGGGGATCAAGAAAAAAAGGAAGGCAGATTTTGGTATAAGCAACTCAAGATTCTGTCACCATAAATATATGGCAAAGATATAGGGAAAGTTCATGTTGCTACAATAGAGTTTTGATTAAGAACATCAAACATAAAAAAAGGAGTGTTGCTGAAATAGGTGGCTGAGTTAAATAACAGATTTCAGCAAATATTTGCCTGTAACTCTCTTGCCATATTTCCCTTTTTTATGCATTAATATGTTCTGATCCATGTGACCTCATTGCTATAAGGATAATGGTGTTCTAAAGGCAGTCTACGTTCTATAAATTGGGTGAACTTGGGAAGACCAATGTATTCTTTCACTCCTCTTTGAGTGTTCTCACTTTCTCATTCATGGCTGCAATTAGGCTACACAGTTACTGCAGACAACCTAAGGAAGGCAGGAGAATGACTAACTGCAAATCTGCTTGTGTTGAAATTTCCTGAAACTGATTTCTTTGTGTTCACAGAAAATACACTTGATTTCCTTCAAACTCCCCCTCACCTTCCACACACCATAACCCTTTACAAGGTTTCTCTCCGTGGGCTGCATCCAGGCCTAAAGCTGCAAGACTGACCTGGAGGCAGATTCCCATCTCTTTTTGAAACCTCCTGGAATCCCACAGCAAACGGCATTCTAGGAATTAAACAGCATCAAGGTTTTGAGACAATGAGAAATGCAAAAAAAATGTAAAATTAAAGAATCACAGAGTAATATAAGGCTAGAAGGGACCTCTGGAGATCATCTAGTCCAACTCCCCTGGCAAAGGAGGTCCACCCAGAGCAGATTGTGCAGGAAAAATCTTGGGTCCAGATTCTTCAACTGATTTGGGAAAGCTTCTTTCTGTATCATATGATCGATGAGTAAATGGGCATTATACAATGGTAAAGGACAACAAACTATTTCAGGAATGACACCCAATTACTCCAAGTGTTTGAAATAGATTAGAACAGAAAGGTGGAAAAAAAAGAGTGTAATCTTTCAGTGTTTTTCTGGTTAGCTTTAAAAAGAGGAATAATAGACCGTGGTCCATAATAATAGGGGAGAAGGAATAATAATAAATAAACAGGAACTTGGAGACACTAAAACTTGACTGACGAAGAATAAGGGAGGGAGTAGAGAGCCAAAACGAGCCAGTCACACTGAAGGTACAAAGAAAGCAGGAATGCTGCTTTCTGCATTCCCTGATCTAGGACACCTCCAAACAGGATGCCACGGAGAAGGGAGAAGCCATAAACAAAATAGATGGTGACACAAACCTGTCAGAACAACAGAAAGGAGACAATAGCTGGAGATAAACCTGGGCAGTAACACTAACTGATGAGCTACCAAGAAACTGCAGGCAAAGCAGGAGCTTTGTGTCCCTGCCCGGGGGACAGGGGGCATGGAACTGGATGGTCTCTAAGGTCCCTTCCAACCTGAAACCTTCCATGATTCTCTCTCTGTGTAACCCCATTCTCCACCCTTTGTGTGTGTGTGTGAGTGCTGCACGGGCTAAGTGCAAGCTACTGGGAGGACCAACCTCGATGGATCTGGGGCCAGCAGCTGGAGTCAGGCTAGAGGTGCTGGCGGGGATCTGGCCAGGGCTGTTGGACAAGCCTGAGGGGTCATACTGGTGTTTGAGGGGTCATACTGGTGTTTGAGGGGTCATACTGGTGTTCAAGGGATCCGCTGAAGTGCACAAGTGTTTGAATGGAGCGCTGAGTGTGTGCTGTCCCTGGTGAGCTTCGGTCTCTACCAGCTGAGGAGGAGGAGGGGACTTTGCTGAGAAACAGTAGCGTTTCTCTTGACTGAGAAATAGTAAAGACAACATATTAATAAATCTCTTAAATTATCAGAGTTCTCTCAGCCACCCAGTTGGAATAAGCTGTCTCTGCTTGCGTAATTGCTAACTTGAAGCAGAGAGAGAACTGACAAAATCATCAAATACTTCCACCCACATTAGATATCCGTTTTGACAGGCCCAGGATTAAAAAGCCAGAAATGTAGAGTAAACCTATTAATCTTTAGAAACTAAGATTTTCCTCACCATGGCCAGGAAGGTTTGTAATCATTCAATTCGCAACATATCAATAGTCTATCTTTGTTTTCATTACCATTCTCTGCTTTCGTTTCGGATGTCAGATGGGCTTTCGTTACTTTGTCCAAAGAACAGCATCATATTGAAAAGGAAGCACCAGCAACAGCCTGTTTGAAGTTATGTCCTCTCTATTTGCAGTTTTTTACAAAGTATGGCTGAAAATTGCCCACCCCACTGTCATATTAGCCCTGTTGGGGCTGTAAGGTGTTGGGTCACTGGTATTCTTTAGAACAAAACAGCTCAGCTGCCTTAACTTGCAATTGAAAATACAAATATTAAATACTGCACCTTTTTCCGGTCAGAAACTTGCCAGGCAGATTTTTAAACATGAAACTTTAAAATGGAAACATGGTAAAGAAAAGACCTATTTTTCCACTAAGCTTAGAAAAGCAAGTAAAAAGTGATAGTAGTTAGGTTTGGGCCCTTCCAGTCATTTAAAAAATAAAGAAATTTAAATATATATATATATATTTGGAAAGCTGATGCCAAATTTAATTAAAAAATGTATACTCAAAAAATGCTTAATACATCCAATTTCTATCACCAAGTGAGAAACTGTAGAGATGGGATAGTGAGGAATCACAGAAGCGTCTTGGAAATGATCTGCAAACAGTATATATCTATATATATACTCTAAATATATAGCTCTAGAAACATTTCTCCTGGGCTCCACAGCTACTGCTGACATCTCCTAACTTTTTCTTCCTGAAATTTAAGACTGGGAGAAAACCCAAACAGTGCACAACAGGAACACTAGAAGTTCATGAAATAATGACGTAGATATGATCACAATGTTCCAAACAAGCATATAAAAAATACATACCATGATTAAATATTCAAGTGTTTCTATCTCAAAGATAGGTGTAAATAAAAAAACCAAACTCACCCAAACCAACCAAGAAACAGAGAGTGTAACATAAATTCCTGCTTTTAAATTAAGATACTGGGATCTGATACTGCTAAAACAAGCACCTCAGGTACTTGCTGAAAGGAAATCTGGGGCACACATTAAAAAAAATTACATTGAAGTAAAAAAGATGGAAAATGGAATTGTGCAGAAAACCACCCAACGCAAACACGGATGAACGTATATTTTACATAAAACTGTACCACAGAATTTCTACTGAATTAAATTTATACCATGAGGAAAAATAAGATTTATTCTTATTTTTGTCACATATCACATGAAAAGTAGGAGAACATCAATTTAGATATAATGAAAGGGAGGCTGGAAAAGCTAAAAGAAATTACATAAAATTGGATGTTTATTAAGTGTCAAACAAGAGCCAAATAGAGCCACATCAGACATCAGAAGTAAATGTTAGACAGTATTAAGAAAGGAATGGAAAATACCCCCTCAAGTTGCCCCAGGGAAGGTTCAGATTGGATATGGAGAAGAATTTCTCCACGGAAAGGGTTGTGAAGCCTTGGAATGGGCTGCCCAGGGC
>BJBW01012587.1:0-15298 GCA_004320125.1 Scolopax mira | reverse complement strand
CCCCGGAGCCTTCTCTTCTCCAGGCTGAACCCCCCAACTCTCTCAGCCCCCCCTCCCAGCAGAGGGGCTCCAGCCCTCCCAGCATCTCCATGGCCTCCTCTGGCCCCGCTCCAACAGCTCCATGTCCTTCCTGTCCTGAGCTAATAATCGCTTTAACCATCCTGATTAGATATTAGACATATTTCAATTATTGCACAGCTGAACACAGCAAAGAGCAGCAGTTACCACACCACACACAGCACCCCGTGACACGCCGACAGCAGGGAGGCTCAGCAGCCTGAAGCCCCCTGGGGAGTCCAGCTGGCCCACGCACCCCCTTTTGCTACAGCCCATTCAGCAACTCACAGATGAGCCAAACCCTAGAAGGCAGAGAGTTAATTATCAGCTTGAGCTACACCAGCTGGCACCGTACCAGGGGAAGGAGGGCACGGAAGGGGACATGGAATTGAACAATATGAACCCCGGATGGCACACGGGTTTCCCCACTGTAACTTTGGTGGCATTTGAGAGAAAAGGTGAGTTCTTACCAAGAAGTGGTATACACACAGCACGCAAAGGTACCCTTACATATTAGCAAGCTTGAAGACTGCGAGGGCTCCCGTGAGGAATACACATCACTACACACACAGCAAAGGGAAGAGAGGCAGGGATATTAACTACACATTTCCATTTTATTTAGAATCATCCACGATGTACCTAAGGGATTTTCCATATGCTTAACTTTTGTTCTGTTATTTGTAGGAGAAGCTTATTTAACAGAACACGGCCAGATGGTTGGAAATCAGAAATTGAGTTTCTATATTAAATATACATAAAGCCCCCCAAAAAACCCTGCTCCTCATCCAGGTATGAACTCATTCAGCTCCGTCCACATTAGAGCTGCCCCTTGGATGGTGAAAGTCAGCAGCAAACGACTTTATTAACTTCTCCCACCTGTGGTGGCTTCTCATCAGCTGGAAGAGAACAACTGAGCAATTTGTTTTGTTTTTGACAAAGAACTGCTGAAAATAGCAGATTTCCAGACTTCCTCAAACACTATTACAACATGTGAAAGGCAGCTGCAGCACCCAGCTAAGCCGATACTTCCAGATAGAAAAAAGAGGGGACTCTGCAGGACTGCAGTCTGTCCTCCTCCCTTCTAGAGTAAGGCGGGAGAAAAGCGTGTGACATTTCCTCCTCCTGAAAGCCTTTCACTTGGGTAGATGTTGACACAGTAGCTGATGCTTTACATACATAATAAGGCGGTACCAAGCTGTAGGATCTTTATTAGAGCTCTTTCACATAAGAACTTGAGAACAAGTCTTTTGTAGCTTGCTGTAAGGAAGCCTCAAAGTGGAACAGTGCCAGCATAAGCCTTCGCTATGTTTTAGGAGACATCTTCTCAGGCAGGACTTCATCTTGCCTCCTGAGGAACACCTTTGGTGCAGGGGTGAAGCAGCACTGGGGCTGCTGTGGAGCCCGGCCACCGCTCTGTGCACCTTCCAGAGGTGCCTGGAGCCCTCTTGCAGATTACAATCAAAACACAACAAAATTCAACAACACAAACATTCAAACAACAACATTCACACAATGTTCTTTACAACACAATAAGGAACAGTCTCTTTGGCTGAGAGAGGAAGAAGAAAAAGGAACAGCATACAACAACCTGCTCTCAAAGCCCTGTGAAGCTAGCAGTTTCTTCCATGTAGGTATCAAAATAAGCTTCATGCCTAATACTTCTACACCTTCACCTCCTAAGTTAATTTTCTCAAAGAAAGAGCCACCAGACCTGTTACTCACAGCCACATACTAAATCCCTGGCATTTGCCAACCTGCAGCAGCTTTCATGAAGGAAATAACTTCATTCCTCACCTTCCTACTCCATAGGAAGTCATGCTACACACCCCATTTTATCCACCAACATTATCATCAGTAGTTCAATGCTCAAATTCAATTTAGAATGGAGACATGCTTCAACTTAACATACAAAACAAGGGTAGGTTCAGCACAAAACTGTTTCATCTTGCCCTGAGCGAAGCTCACATTGGAGCTCTCCATGAGCACAGGTATGCTGCCCGGGCACGCTCATTAGCCCAATTAGACAAGCAGTGCCCCCAGCAGCCACCCCTTCTCGCTGCCCACAAGCCGATTTTACCACACGGAGGAGTTAAACCGAGTGACCCAGAGAACAGCACTTGCAGGGTTTAACCCTGCCCTAAAACCAGTGGGATTTTATATAGAAGCTGACCCAAATACATCAATACCTTTAGTACCAACTTACCAGAGTCAGCCTCAGAGTTTACAAATACTTCGGGGCCAGTTTATTTTGGTTTGGGTGGGGTTTTTTTAACTTCAAGACCCCAAGCAAACTCAGCAGACGGTGGGGAGCGACACAAGGCTGATGCTCGGACACAGAAGGAGCCGGGTCCCAGCGGCAGCTCGCTCCCCAGCCACCCCCCCCCCCCCGAAGCAGCCCGCCTCGGCGAGAGGAGATCCAGCTCCTCCTAAGCAGGGCACAAACCTGCCCACTTTAAACCCGCTGCTTTTTTAAGGCGGCCTGAAGCCACCTTCAGCCAAGCAGCCAGCTCCCGCCTGCCGCTCGCCACCCCTCGGCTCCTCACCTGCTCCCTCCCTAATCCCCGCAGGATTATGACTAAAATTCCCCTCTCGGCTTCCCCTGGCTTCACGGATAACGGGGGCCGGCAGCCCCACACGCCGGCCCCGCCAGACAGTGAGGCGCGGCGGCCGCCCCTCAGCTCCCCCGCGACCCCTCCCTCCCGCCCGCCCAGAGGGACGAAAGGAGGGGAGGGGTATCCCAGCGCGGCCGCCTCCCCCCGGCCCTGCCCGCTCCTCCCGCCCCGTCTCCTCACCGCGAACACAGCGGGGCCCATACCCAGAACAACGACCCCGACAACTCCGCCGCCGCCGGCTCCACGCGCCGCTTCAACTGCCGCGCGCGCCGGCCCCGCCCCGCCGCCGAGCCCCGCCCTGCCCCTGGCCCCGCCCCGCCCCGCCGCGCGCGGCGCCGCAGAGCGCTGTCCATTGTGCTGCGAGGGAGGAGGAGGAAAGCGGGGGGGGGGGGATCGGGGGAGAGGGCGGAACGGGGCGGTGGCCCCGCCTCCGCGCACGTGCGCCGGCCGCCGCCATGGCGCCGCGCGGGGCTGAGGCGGGGCCCGGGAGATGCGTGGCCTCGGGAAAGCGGGACGGGGCCCCGGGGGGCGCGGAGGGGGGTTTTACCCCAGGGTTTACCCCAAAATTTACCGTAGGATTTACCGTAGGATTTACCACAGGATTTACTACAGCGTTTACCATAAAATTTACCACCTTTTTACCACAGTGGTGTTGAAATCCCGGTGGTTGTAACCCATAAAATAACGCCGGGAGATCATCAGGGAGCTCATGGAGCTAGAAGAGGCTTACCTGCAAAGTAAAATTACCGAAGAGAAAATTGGTTCTGTTTCACCTCAAACCAGGCACAGCTCCCACACAAGACCCAGCCCCGCTGGTCACGAGGCAAATCACGCCTTCACAAACCGAGACAGTCCTTAAACTCCTACCATTGTGCTGCAGGGAGGTTTGATTTATCGTGCGATTTATTACACAGCTCAATTTTGGAGCACACATCCCTGTAACTGAATTCCCTCAGGAGGCAAAAGGCGATGATCAAGCTCAGACGTGTTGAGGAGGACGCTGGGGAACACCCTCCTCTCTCAGTTCTCCTACCATCTCTTTTTCTCTTATCAGCTTTGAAACTCTGTTAAGCAGTTTCATGAACCCTGGGGAGATAGCGCTTGCCCTGTGCTTTGGGGTGTGTGGGGAGAGTAGACCCCGTTAGTCAACCATGAGGCTGTAGCAAATGTCACCATCATGCCCCTGAGGACATGGCTGTCCTGGAGGAGAAGACGCCCCAGCCCCTGTGGGGTGGCAGAGAGAGCTGCTGAGCGGGTCCTGGGGCAGGAGGAACACGTGGCACCAAGGAGTGGTGGAGGAGAAGGATGTGGGAGACCAGTTGGGGAACATTTCGCACCTTCAAAGCCTGCTTTCAAGATCTCCCTCAGGCCCAGCTGCCGCTTTGCATGATGTTAGTGAAAAACATCGTGCTCATGTTACTTGCTTTTTCTTTTCCTGCCTCCTTATCACTTTTAGCTGTAGAGTGTCCCCTTATCTGGGCAGGCATTTCAGGAAGCTGTGGTCCTATTTCTGATCAGCAATATTTCCTGAAATGTTCTGCTACCTCAGACCAAGGAGACCAGCCTGTCGCTGCTCTGCAAACAGCAAACCCACGGAGCCATCAAATGTCACAGCCCTCAAGGCTGCAGCCTGTGGAGTCAGAGCAGAGCCCCATCCTGTCCTCTGCTGGGCAGACCTGAATATATGTCTTCCAACATATGTTTTCTTCTGCTGCCAAAGAGTCACCTTGGCATTTTCCAGTGTCATAGAATCATAGAATTGCCTGGGTTGGAAGGGACCTTTCAGATCATTGAGTCCAACCATCAACCCAACGCTGACAAAAGCCATCACTAACCCGTATCTCTAAGCACTGTGTCTGCCTGTCTTTTAAATACCCCCAGGGATGGTGACTGCACCACTGCCCTGGGCAGCCTCTTCCAAGGTTTAATAACCCTTTTGGTGAAGAAATTTTTCCTAATAGCCATCCTAAACCTCCCCTGGCACAGCTTGAGGCTGTTTCCTCTTGTCTCATCACCTTGGGAGAAGAGACCGACTTCTCCTGGCTACACCCTCCTTTCAGGGAGTAGGAGAGAGTGAGAAGGTCTCCCCTCAGCCTCCTTTTCTCCAGGCTGAACCCCCCCTGCTCCCTCAGCCACACCTCACAAGACTTGTGCTCCAGACCCCTCACCAGTTCTGTTGCCCTTCTCTGGATCCACACCCCTCAATGTCTTTCTTGGAAGTGTGGGTGGGCTACCTGTTCTCCTGACACAGAGCCAACTCTTCCCCGGTGTTCCCAGGGGCCATGAGGTCTCTTGCTCACTTCCTGCCTCCAAGGCCTGAGCACTTGCCTCAAGGGCTGGCATTCTGCTCTCAGAGTTTCTTGTGGGAGCTGCTCAGAAAGAGGTTCTCACCCCAGGAGCTCCTGACAGTCTCTGCAGTTAGAGAGAAGAACGTCTGCCAGGAAGGACGTCTGGTCTGGAGATACCATTCAGCCACCACTTCCCTCATTACCAAGGGCTTTTCACAGCAAACTTTCTCTTCCTCTCAACTTTCGTGCCTCATTGGTGGGCGTAGATTTGAAAATCTCATCTGAAATTCAAGTGAGCTGGTGCATCATGTGCAGAAAAAAAAAACTTGTAGGGGTTGTCCATGGTGGTGTTATTGCCATTTCCCTTATTTGGAAAGCAGCTGACCTCCACAGAAGCTGCAAAGGAGGTTTCTGGAAACACTGTGGTCACCAAAAATCCTGGGGTCTGTCTTGGAGGTGCTGGGGTGGCCTGAGCCCCATGCAGGAGGGAGATCATGGTGTGTCAGAAAGGAACCATCCCACAGCCAGCCGGGTCCTCTCTGCACCCTCACGCTGAGCTGCTCCCCAGCCCTCTCTCACACGTGTTCCACAACCCTTAGAAAATCAGCACCGTTTAAACATTAAAGAGCATCTTTAAAAATTCAGCAGCAAAGTTCACCTCCTTCTTTTCTTTTTTTTTTTTGGCTTTTTTTTTTGTTTGTTTGTTTTAATACGAGCCACATTTAAAGCAGGCTGGAAGAGTATTTCCACTCTCTAGACCTGGGCTCCGGTCCAGCCCGTGTCACTGAGCGGAGCCGGGGGAAGGAGGAGGTCTCTCTCTGCAGTGGAGAGGCCATTCTGCTCCCCAGCACCGCTCAGGGCCCTGCTCTACCTCTACATCACTGAGAAGAAAACCTTTTAGCACTTAACCCAGCTCCCTTTCAAAAAAGCTAAGCAAATGTTGGGTCTTTTTGGTTTGAGAGCCAAGCAAAAGTTAAAATGTTGAGGGTTTTTTTTTTTTCATGGAAAATGCAGACCAGCCACACATCACCCCCCACCCTTTGCCAGACCCTTTGTGCCCAAAGGCTACGCCCTGCATCTGGTGAGTCCCAAGGGCTTTGCCCTCCTCATCCTGCTCAGAGAAGCTGATACTGTCAGCCCCGTTTTCTTTCTGGTGCAGAGAGCGAGATGAAACGTGCTGCCCAAGGTCACGCAGTGAGATGGCAGAGATCACCATCGGAGACGAAACTGGAGACCTAACGAGCTCCAGTCCGGCACATTTACAGCAGATTCCGTTACCGGAGCCATCAGGCTGCAGATAAACACCCTGCTAATGGCTCGCTGGGACATTCACCTCGGGAGATAATGCCGAGGTGGCACCTGCCCAACCTTCCCTTTCCCTGCTGCTGTTAAAATAGAGTCATGTCTTGGTTTGTTTTATTTGTTTGAGAAAAGAGCTCTCCCAACCTCTGACCCACCAACAGTTAAGAACTGGATTTCTGCTTTGGGTAAGAAAAACACAGAATAAAACCATCGCATCAGTGATATTTAGTCCCCAAACCTCCCAGGACCACACTGAAGCATCTTTATGACTTTATAGCACACAATGTGTTGAACGTGGTCTGTTATGTCTTTTTAAGGGGACTGTTTGCATTTCCCCCAATGGCTCATGAAATACTTGCCATTGTCCATCTTACCCACTCGGAAAGGTCCGACACCAGGCAGGACTCATTTTTATCAGAAATACTCCACTTTCTCCTCGTTATTTCTGAGACAGCCCGTTGTGACAGCAGCACATCTCCACAACCTTACAAGCAAGCAGTAATGTTGCAAATTAAGACAGAATTCAGCTTTCTGCCCGAGCGCTAGGCAGACCCCACATGAATAAAATGCACCCTGTTTAAATGATATATTCTGTGACTTCTCTTTCCGTGTTCCTTTATCCATTTCCCTTTTCACCTCTTGGTAGCTCTGTGAGGAGACACCACCCCCATGACTCGCTGAGTTCTGCCGAATTCCGCGTGCCCGGGAGTAAAGCGTGACACGGGTTGGTTATTCCGGGTCCCCGAAACCCACATCACCTCCAGGAGCACAGCACTCATCCCGTCTGAGCTTCTGAATTGCTCTGGAAAGGTAGCATTTAGTAACAACACTATTTATATAGAGAACGGAAAGTCTTGGGGGGCTTGAAACAAAGGCGAAAGGAACACGATAAATTTAAAGAAAAATAATAGAAGTTAGTTAAATGAAATATGACCACTCTGGAATGCGCACAATGCCTGCTCCTTGCTCAATGGAAGGATCTCCTGTGGCTGGTGGGAACCTGGAGGGTTTCTTTTCCAAAGAGGTCGCCAGTAAACGGAGAGCACAGAACTGTCCAGGCTTTTTAGAGAACCCCTCTTCACGGCGCTGATGCTGGCAGATGACTCAGGATACACAAAATACTGCAGCCCTGGGCCAGCACCTCACCCTTTCCACCCTTTGCCATGTGTTACCATCAGCTGTTTGCTCTTGTCTCATCCGAGCCCTCACTGCGATACTTTTATACAAAATCTCCCTTCCTGGGACTTTAAAATACAAATCACTTGACTGTGGAGCAGCCTCCAGTATATCCTCTTTCAGAGCACGTACCCGATCCCTGCTGGGACAGGACTGGGCTGTGCCCTTCATCAGGACAGTCAATAATCCTCCTTTGAGAAAATGCCATGATTCTCAGTGTTGGTAGCAAAACTCCTGGTTGACTTCCACATGCTTAAAGTTTGGCCTAAATAGTTCTGTTTGCCTCATACCTTGTCCCTTGGCAGGTGCCGTTGGGTGTACGTGAGGACACAGTAGAGCTACTTCCCCAAATCTTGTTTGTACTGGTGTCTGGTGAGCAGTGGCTGGAGACATCTCCTGAGGGTGCAACCTCCAGCCAAGCGCTCTGGAAGACACCCCGCTGGGAGCAGACCCGTATCTGCCACACCAACCCCAGGGGAACCAGAGAGGTTTTTCCAGAGGCAGGGTAGACCAAACTGGTGAGACTGGATTTAGCTCCGGGTGCCTCTTACCTGTCTTCCGGCAGCTTTGCCCTGGCTATAGAAACCATGAGATGAGGACAAAGCCATAGGGCTAAACCCACAAGTAATGCCAGTATTTACTGTCATTCCATCAAAGCATCAGAGCACTGGGAAACCTATTAACCATAGAGAATCCCAATATTAATATTTTTTGAAAATATCTCCTTCCTGGGAATATTCCTTGTGAGTGGTCCAAAGAATTACTTTTCCTTTTAAAAGAAGTCCTTTCATTTATTTCCTGAGGCATGCACTGAAAAGATTTAATTTACCCCGAGCTCTGAAACTAATTAAGTTTAACCAAAATTTCAGACTGCTTATTTATGTGCAGTTCCACCCCACAAGTTCCGTTTGAGCAGTGGGGTGATGGCTCTGAGTACAGCAGGTACTGGGGAGGGTCGTGATTTTTCCTAAGCCTTTATTTTAGGCTTATAAAGGATCCACGTACTTTGAATCCCCCAACAAAGGAGATTTGAAGTAATCATAACAATTCTGTGTAAAAGCCAGAATGCACCCCATTTTCCTGCAACTTCTCAGCGCGTTTTGCTACCAACTGCTGAAATAAGAGGGAGGAAAAACCGGACCCAGTGTTTTTCTGGGAGATGCTGAGCCCAGCAACTCTGACCAGAACCCAGAAAGCAAACACCTTGTGAGCAGCGTTTCCATTTTATTTTCCAGACCTGGCGTTCATCTCAGATCCCTGCCCCCTTCCCTGCTAATCACACGTGCTCTTGCATCACCCGTATCTAGTTTCCCAGTGACACCGCAGGCCTTTATTGAAATATTGTCACTATGTCCCCTCTGGCGTTCCAGGGAGCGCTCGGTGTCCAGCGGTACGTCCTCACCCCGGGCGTATGGCTGTCTCCTTCTCCAAGAGACGGTGCTTTCCATTCCAAGCATTGCAGCTGGGATAAGCTATACAAAAAGAATAAAAAGAGCAGAACCTATCCCAAGACAGCTAGGATGCTACGGATTAAGCTGCTTTGATTAGTCACTAAATACACTTTGGTTTTTCAATACCCAAAGGAACCTGTTGGAGACCCCTGAGTCCCTTGGGGGAGTTCACGCTCCTCTTACTACCCAGAATACAGGCTCTAAAAGGCTGCCAGTGAAATCCAGGCCCTTGTAGCCTTGTGAGAATATTTTTCCTATAAAGCTGCAAAACCGTGAGCAAGTAGCCGTGTATGATAACTTGGAGGTAGACGCGCAGGGGAGGTCGCTGAAAAAGTCTTGGGTGCTTTGGAAGAATGAGTCTGGTGGTAGAAAGCTTGCTTCTCAGTCTGGTTTGCCTGGAAGCTGAAGGTCCCGTGGTGCGCCCTTCCCATCTCCCAGCAGTCCCAGTTTGGAGCACGAGGACGCTATGGGAGATTTATGTCAGCTTCTTTGGCAGTTCGCTGGTGGGATTTGGTGGCTGCGGTTCATCGCTCTTGCTCGAGCTTGAAGGAGGGGGCCACGTGGTCTTCTGATGAAGATGGCTGGAAACAAGAGATACGTTTGGGAGTTTGGGAGAAGGACACAGGGGGTAACATGAAGACAACATTGATTATTTAGGAAAGCAAAGAGGAGGCCACGGATCTTGCACGGCTAGTGGTTTGCCCGGGCCATCTGCTTTGTCTGAAAATGCTTTTCATAATTCATGGTTTGCAAATCTCAACTGCAAAACTCTGCTGGCAGATCTACAGGTTTAGTCAAGGTGACCAGCTAAGATGGTGGTAGTAGACAGGTCTCAAAGTGCCCTTCCAGCAGATATTTTAGGACATGGTTCTGTCAAATGTAATCTATTTAAGAGATTTTAGGGAAATTCTTTTAGATACTGAAGGTCCGAACAAACCCATGTTGTTTTGCTCTCCTTGGCTGGGACTTCCCAGCATCTTGATACCACAGCATAAAAGATGAACATGTTCAGTGATGCTTTTGCCCTTCCTAAGAACTCAGTGCTCTATACAAATGCCAGCTAGAACAAGCCATAGAACCATAAATTCCCACGTGGGCTGAAGGAAAATAAAGTTTTAGAAAACAAAAGAGAGATCCAGGAATTCATACCACGCAGGGCAGGAAATCTCTTGCTGTCTAGGAAGGGATGTATTTCTCTGACATGGCCATCTGGAGGCCTCTACTAGATTATCTGGTTAAAAGTCATCAAGCAAAAATTTTGATTTAGAATACCCCCAACAAGACAAACAGGATTTTTCAGTATGTCTATTGTCAAAATTACAGACCGTGGCAGTGTTGACACCTACTCCTTGTAATTGGGGATTCCTTCAGCAGGCAGGCACTGGTCCTTCTCAGGTGGCAAAGCTGCAAATGTGAGCACACAGCCAAGAGTAAGTGCAGGGTTAGGAGACATGCCCAGCGCAAGCAGCACTGCTACATTATGATAATGCACATTTAAATGAGGCAGGAACTCTGAAAATGCTGATGCACTCATATATAGGTGCTCCTTAAAGGTTACAATTATTTCCCTGTGTCTTGGGCTGAGAGACAAAGACGATGCTGGACTGTGGCCATGTCTGGTTGGTGAAGAGCACCAAAGAGTAGAGGCTGGGCACCTCTTTGGGGCCGTACGCTCACCTAATTGTGACACCCAGGAGATCGGAAACTCTCCTTTTGCATGGAAAGAGACAAGAGGGGTCAAATAACTGCTGCCAAAAAACGTTTATGGCCCATTATTAAGCTCAGGATCCCAGACTGGGACAGTTAATTCAGACTCCCATGGAGCTTGATGCCTCTTTGATTTTCTCCCGGCCTCAGACGTGTGAGTGGAAGGAAACCAGGCTGGTTTGTACCCCAAGGAAATGAGAAGATGGCTGTTGGCCTCTGCTCAGCATTGCTGTCGTCATACCCGGGTGGCATAAGGAAGACTTGGGTTCCTGGTATAAAGCTGTTGAGAAACTGGACGGGGTCCAGCAAGGGGAACCCTAGGGCTCACAACCCATGGGGAGAGGCTGGGGGGGTGCTGAGGGAGCGGGGGCTTGTTCATCCTGGCAAAGAGGAGGCCGAGAGGAAACCTGTCAGCACCCTCTCCTCATTCAAGGGTGATTACGCAGCCGTTGGAGCCAAGCTGGCAGTGGCAGAGGATAAAACTGGGGACAGCGGCCGCAGATGGCGCCTGGGGGAGTTCAGACTAGATGCTGGGAAAATCTTTTTTCATGGAGCATAAGGCATCTCAGGAGCACGTTACCCTCGGAGGCTGTGGATCTCCATCCTTGGAGGCTGAAAGCAGAGCTGGCTGAACCCACTGCAGGTCTCATCTGGCCTGATGGTCCTACCTGGAGCAGATTTGACTCCTGATCTCCAGCAGTCCCTTCCCACCAGACTCTGTGAAACCATCCTCCTGCCTGTTGGGTTTTTTTTCCCCCTGGATAAATGCCTTTCCCCTGGCCCTGGGCACAAGTTACACCCTCTGACTCCTTACACAGCGAGTCTGCATTTCAGATTGAGAGATGAGTCACATGGATACACGGAGGGCAATTACATCCCAGTTAGCATGAAGGATTCGGGTACACGTATGGGAGGCTTAACTGGTATGGCAAAAAATACATAAAGTGGTGGAAACTGTAAATAACACTAACAGACACCCTCCAGACTTGCTAGGATTCGGGTTTCTCCAGCTAATTTAGTTCTTACCGTCCTTGTTGGAGAGGATTGGCGCTAACAGTTCTTTAGCTTCTGATAGCAAAAGGTCAACCAGATCTGAAGATGGAAGAGATGTATCTGAGACTGCGTCTGTTTTATCCTCTTCTGTTTCACTGTTGACTCTTATAAATATGGAAAGTGCCATCAATACTTCTATCATGGAATGGTCATTGAAAATCCTGGCCAGCCTCTCATGAAGAATATTTTATGTAAATTTTGTGTGTTCAGGGGGAATCGAGTCTCAATCGCTCAGCAGCCCAGGAGACTCCCTCTTAGACAGACTTGCATTGTTGTGTTAGAGATATCAATGCATTCTTTAGTATTTCTCAAAAATAGTTTTCCTTCATTATATTAGAAGTTACCATCTTGGAAACTTAAAAATTATTTTCAATCATTCTTAAAAACTGGCATTTTTAAAGGAGGTGATCATTGTCAATGGGAGAGTGGCCTTTCAATGACTTAATCAATTAAAAAACCACATAAACTTCTGATGTATTTTTCTGCCAAGTGCTAGAAGTTCTGGTTGAAGAGGAGTCCAGAACCCTGAACTCCATTTCTGCAACCAAGAGCCCCACTAGCTCTTTGCTTATGCTTTACCAGTTTCTGTAATTGCTACTAAAAAAGGACATGGTCTTGCAGCCAAAAACTGAAATACGTTGTGAAAAGCAGGTGGGTCAAAACTCTACTTCTTTGAAACAACCTGCGTAGGCTCTCTGCTAACGAGCAACTTAACCAGAGGAGTGTTTTATCTACTCCTTCCCAAAAAAAGCCTGGATGGAGGCCAACACCACCACCACTCCCCCCCCCAGTCCCAATCCACCAGCAGCCTCCAGATCATCTTTCCCCAAGGGTTTCAATTCCAAAGGGACAGGATGTTTAGAAGCTCTGGGTAAGTTATGTGTGAATCACCTTCCCTGGAGAAAGGGCAGAAAAGGACACTTCATGTTCCTGTTCAAGATTCCCAGAAGCTATCTCCTACCTTTTCTCATCTGGGAAATGTCTGGGTGAGCTCAGGACCTTGTGGACGTTCTGCCATGCAACAGCAAAAAAAACCAAACAAACAAAAAAAAAGGGTTTAAACTTGTAGCAATGAATAATTCCTGAGAACAAACCCCATGGGTTTTTCCTGGTGATCAGATTTAACATGACAGTAATCAGCTTCTGCTTATTCATTGCCCTTGAAGCGAATATCTCAAGGCCTTTTGCAACTCAAGCAACATTTGCAGCCTATGCAAATGTACAGACACATCTAAATCATGCCTTTTAATACCAACACTAAAATATATGAAATGCAACATAGAAATACTCTTGCAAAGAGCAATTTTGCAGGCTACATTTCAGCAGGCCTCGATCATTGCTACCAGCGATGCCTGGGCTCTGGGTTGTACCCGCAGGTGGAAGCTCTCCTTACCATGCAGGGTTAGTGAGTTCTCAAACACTACTGAGGGATGGGTTAAAAAAAGAGAAAAAGAAGATATTTTGCTCCAGTGGTCCGAAGCCCAGCCCCCGAGCATCGTGCTGCACGTCGAGAGGCATTTGAATTCTTCCTTCCCTGAAGCAGACACACGGCATCGACGCTTCCTTTTGCTCCACTGTTTCCTAATTATTTCAAGAGCTCTTGGGATGGGCTACTAGTTGCTGTGGCAGATACTCTGGATACTAGTGATCCCAGCTGACCCGTTTACTGATTACCCAAGCTTGTATCCCTGATACAGGTAGTGAAGTGGAAGAAGAGTCAATTAAAAGACTAAAGCAATTATGTGTGCGATTTTGCAGGAAATCTAAGGGGGCAAAAAAGCACTGGAAGAGCAAAAACGCTCTCCGAGTTCACATTTTTTTATTTGCAGAGAAGCAGCATCCAGTTATCCAAAGGGAAGGTTAAAAGATACGATTTTGAGAGCAGAGTTCCTGGAGCAGGCTCAGACAGCGGGGACCGGTGACCTGGGGACAGCAGAGCCACCAGGCACAGCCTGCACCACGGTGTTTACGTGGCCCCCAGCTATAGGAGTATATCTGAGTTCATTCCCTAGTTTCCCAACCAACATCCTTTTCAGGACGAGATGGAATAAAAGAAAATAAATCTCCTGCTTATGGAGCAGGAAGTTATTTGGACTTGCAAAATCACGCTTAAGGAAAGAGGCCACAGCGGAGCCACCGGCGCTGGGGGGTTCAGCACTTCACCTGCACAAACAGGAGCAGCTTCCTATTGCAGATCTCCAGGCGCTTCCGTGAGACTTCTGATTTTCGTAGCTGGCCGTCAGCCAGGGACAACTGTCTTTTCAGTTCCAGGATGTCCTCCTGAGACGGGGCCGGGGGAAGAAGAAAAAGGTGATGGTTACACTTCCAGCCTTGGCTTTTGGAAACAGCAATTCATGACATTGGCCACAAAGAGAAAACCACAGTCATAGAATGGTTTGGGTTGGAAGGGACCTTAAAGCCCATCCGGTGCCACCCCCTGCCCTGGGCAGGGACACCTCCTACCACACCAGGTTGCTCCAAGCCCCCTCCAACCTGGCCTTGAACCCCTCCAGGGATGGGGCAGCCACAGTTTCTCTGGCCAACCTGGGTCTCACCATCTTCAGAGTGAAAAATTTATTCCTCACATCTAATCTAAATCTCCCCTCTTTCAGTTTAGATCATGACAATGGAAAAGAGGTTATAACATGGAACCAGAGACCATGCTGGCCTTGTGGTCACACACAACACATGATGCATGTGCTACGTTCATGTTCTCCTTTATTAACAAGGAGGGGAACCAAGAGAAGAAGGGTCAGGAGCGCTGTGGGTTTTCTCCCAGGCTGAGGGGTTGCATTACCTCTATTTCAGAGATGTGTTTTGCTTTCTTCCCCGCCAGCTGCATCTTGAGTTCTGCAATTTCAGCTTCCAGCAAGTGGATCACTTCCTCATAGTCCTGCTCGGCGCTGTGAGCCTGTCTCTGCACCACCTCTGCCATCTGCAGCTTGCTGTGCAGCGTCCGGTTCTCGGAGAGGAAGCCCAGGGCTTTCTGGAAGCAGCGAGAAGTTCTGGTCAATGCATCACATCCCCCAAAGCCACCAACCACCAACCCCCCCCACCGAAGCCCCCAGCAATCTCTTCCCTAACCTGGTTCAGCCTCTGAAGCTCCTCTTCCATCGACTTCTTGGTGTTCTCCACCTCTTTCAGGAGAGACTGGGGAAAATATTGTCACTGGATTAGAAGCAACAAGCGATAGGACATTCCCTAGAAGATACCCTGGTCTTGGAGCTGCTAAAAACTGGAAGAATATTTTAGAGAAGCTGTTGTGTGTGCTCTGCCCCAGCACAGTGCTTTTTGGGCTGACACCCACATGGCTGTAGGACACCAGCTGGACATTGCCATGGTGCTAATAGCCATGCCAGCAACCTGCAGCGTGGTCAGGAGGGAAGGAGAGGACACGTTTCTGTTATTCATAGACCTGCCTTTTTTTGTGAGACATGTTTTGAAATATATTTAGGCACTGTTAAAAAGGGTCTGCATAACTTCAGTATAAATAAGTTTTTTCATTTGAGGTTGAGAGCAAGAGTCATTTATGGAGAGTGGAAGGCGAGAGTCTCCTTTGTAACAATGAATCATAGAATCACAGAATGGTTTGGGGTGGAAGGGACCTTAAAGCCCACCCAGTGCCACCTCCTGCCCTGGGCAGGGACACCTC
>BJBW01012583.1:1260-13580 GCA_004320125.1 Scolopax mira | reverse complement strand
TAATGTTAAAAATACATCTTATGATTCCAAGCTTTAGAAGTGAATCAGTGCATTATCAGACTTGTATTGTCTGATATTTATCTGACTTGTATTGTGAGGCCTCAACTGGAGAACTATGTGCAGTTTTGGGCTTCATAATGTAAGAAGGATATAAAAATACCAGAATGTGTCTGAAGGAGGGCAACAAAGATAGTGAAAGGACTAGAGAGCCTGACTTCTGAGGAGTGACTCAGGATACTAGGATTGTTCAGCTTAGAGAAGAAGACACCAAGGGGTGACCTCGTTGGTGTCTACAGCTCTCTCATGAGGGACAGAGGTGAGGAGGGAGATGCTGGTCTATTCTTTTTGGTATCTGGTGATAGAACAGGTGGGAATGACTTAAAGCTGTGTCAGGGGAAGTTCAGATTGGATATTAGGATAAAATTCTTCACTGAGAGGGTGGTCGAGCACTGTAACATGTTTCCTGGGGAAGTGGTCATGGCCCCAAGCTGGTTGGTGTTCTAGAAGCGTTTGGACAACGCAGCATGGTTTAGCATACGTGATACGTGGTTTAACCTTTAGATTACTCCATGTGGAGTCAGAAGTGGGAATTGATCTTTGTAGGTCCCTTCCAACTGAGGATATTCTATGGTGCTGTGATTCTATTTTAATTACTAATAAAAAAAAAACCCTAAAAGCAATCTGAAAATAAGAGAATAAAATATGTTGGAAGAAAGATCAAACATGTGGCCATGATGGCCACAAACATGTGGCAATCATACTATAAATCTGCAACAAGTCACCCACAGTTGAAAGTCTCTGTCAATGCAGGGCTTTTCCCTGTTATTCTGGGGATGTTCTCCAGCATCCAGCTTCCATGACATGGTTTCAGGTTCTCTTTTAGCCCTCCTTGATAGAACAGCTTCTTCAGAGAAATGTGCTGTAGAAATGTTTAACAGCACTGGAAGCGTTTGTTGGGAAAGCTGTGTATAGATTTCAAGTGTCTCTTGGTAGGTTGCTGGTAAGGCCTAGGAAGGGATGTTGGAAGCAACCTAAAAAATCCCCAACTTACTTGAGAATTCCTGTCTTGGAATGCTTCCTTTTTTCACCTTTCTGCAGCTGATACCTAATGTCACCTTGAGAGATCATTTGGCCTCACCAATAATTCCATTTAAAATAAATAAATAATTATGTATGTATGTATGTATGTGTATATTTATGTTAGGTTGTCCTCCCCCTCTACTCTGCCCTGGTGAGGTCCCATCTGTGTCCAGTTTGGGCTCCCCAGTTCAAGGAGGCCAGGGATTTGCTGGAGAGGGTACAGCAGAGGGCTACAAAGATGATGAGGGACCTAGAACATCTCTCTCACAAGGAGAGGCTGAGGGACTTGGGTCTTTTTAGTCTGGAGAAGACTGAGGGGGGATCTGATCAATGCCTGTAAATATTTAAAGAGTGGGTGTCAGGAGGAAGGGGCCATTCTTTTTTCAGTGGTGCCCAGTGACAGGACAAGAGAAAACTTGCTTGAACAAGGCACAAGCTTGAACATAGGATGTTCCACCTAAACATGAGGAGGAACACGAGAGAGAGAAGATGGTTAACAACTGATCCCAGGCATTTTTATTTCTATTGCAGAAATGTGCAACAGATACAAAGAGTGCTTGCCAGTTGTGAGAATTCTGTGATGAGATGGGCAGGAGTTTCCTTGCAGGGGAGGGAGCTTAGGGGATGTGATATTTTTGTACTTAATATTACAATCTGTGGTTGTATTGGGAGGTGAAAGGTTTTTTTAGTGGGGAGAGAAGGTTTGGAATCTGAAGAGCAAGTGACAGAGGGGTCGGAGATGTGATTTTTAAATTTTTTTAAAATTAAAATCTCATTTTTGTGGTTGCATCCCAAACTGTAGTTTCTCTATGTAGAGTGGAGGGTAATTATGTATAAATTTAAATATTTCACTAAAATTATGTGACGCATACAGCGGCAGCAAGAGCTCACTGCATTGTCTTAGTTCTGCATTTGTAAAGCGTTGCTTATTGCTCAGATAACTGTTAGTGAATACTTTGCAATTCTAAAGATTTCATAACTTTAATACAGTTATTTTTGAAAGGCTACATACTAGAAAATCAAAATAAGTCTTAGTACTCTGACTTTTTTTAATTATGAAAGTAAATTATATTGAGATCCTTTTAAATGCTGCTTTTGAGCCTTTTTGCAGTAGGTTCAGAAAGGGAATATCTCCACTGTGTTGGTTATGGAAAACTGGCTGACTGTGAGTTTTTATTAGGATGAGTCACTTTTTTCAGAATACATCATGTAGGAGTGTTTGCCTTATAAATTGTGTGTGGAGTAGCGGAATGGAGGAATTTGATTAAGAGTTGTTCTTCCACTTTTCCCAGCAGAAGCATTCAGTTACGGAGCTGTGCATTCAACTCTTTTTTTTATGATATGCATAAATACTTCCCAGGGAAAACAGATCCCCCAGGACCCCAGGGTTTGTCCCCCTGCCAGGAGAGGGCTGTTCTCCAGACCATATGTCCTGACATGTTGTGGGCTGTTTGTGTGTACGTTATGCAGCAGTTGCTAAACAGTTGGTACTCTTTGCCTTTAAGAATGTGCCGCTAGATTCAGGACTGCACTGCATACCCTAGAAAGGGGGGGAAAAAAAAAAAAAATTAAAAAAAGAAAATAAATTCCCCCACCCCCTCACAAATGTAAATTGGGCTTGTTCAGCAGCAGCCTGAAGCCTGGCATTGTTTGCTATCGGAAGTGTGAGCTGAAGGGGACAGGCATTCCCCGGGCTCAGCGGGAGCGCCGAGCTACGTTTTGCCCTTGTTGCATTATTAATGGCACGATGTTTTTATGTTGCAGATGGCTAAGAGCTAGCAAGGGATATTCAAGACCATGATGGCTCAGTTTCCCGCAGCCATGAATGGTGAGTAACTCGGGTCGGTTTGTTAAGGTAGGGGTTGGGAGCATTTGTCTTTTATATTATTATTTTACAAATATGCTGATTGTAGTACCTGCAGCAGCATTATGGTCAGTTTGCTGCAGATTGCTTCCTGGAGCCTAACTTGTACTGTAAGACTGGGAGAAATTCAGTCGAAGCGTTACTGCAGTGTAATTTGGGGTATGGATACACCCGGAGCATCTAGTAATCACATCTCATTTAAAGGATTGAGGAATGTATGACTTGCAGTGTGAACACTGACTTCAAGTGAGGAATATGCTAAGTAATAGTTGATTAAACTTGCATACCTTTTCTGTTACCTAATTCAGCACAAAATGTGTTTCATTATAATATGTTATGCTCTTTATTTTAAACCGAAATATTTGAATGTGTTAAGCAATTTGCTTTGTTGACAAAAATAATCAGTCTTTCTCAAAAAAAGAAATTACTTTAAGAATTTTCCTCTTGATTCTGTGCCCTATCTACTACAGAAACTTTTGGATTTGTTTCTGGATGATTTCCTTTCAAAGACACATAAGAGTTGAAACTTTAAAATTGTCAGTGCCTGTCTGTTGGAGCTCTTTGTTTCTAGAGGAAGCTTATTTGTGAAGACACAATTTGCAGATATCTGCTGAGAAATTTGATGTTTACATGTTGTTGTTTACATGTTATTGTTTACAGAGCTGGCCAAAATGAAAAGACAAGTGTAGGAGCAATGCTTTGCACTCAGATATTTCAGATTGGGAGTATTTATCTCGAGAAAAATAGGGACATAGATTTATAATAGAAATTATTTTTTATCTCATTTATTTGTGAAGGTTACTGCAGGACTGAGAGATCTTATTTAACTGATTTAGAAAATCATCACTGCTCAGTAAAAGGAAGTGTTTTTTTGCAGAACGTTCAGATTACAAATTAAACTTCTGTTTTACCCATCTGTGTCATGTGTGCATAAAACATTTTGTGAAAAATTGGAGTGATCAACACCTTTTTTTATAAAGTCAGCTGCAGTTTGTTCCAGGCTTTGTTTCACAGACTTAACAATAAAAGAGAAGTAAAAAGAGTCAATATATTGAATATAATAGGGAAAAACCTAAATACCAGATTTTTTTTCCACTTTCTTGGACATAATGAAACAGCATTTTTTTCATTGCCACATGCTTTTTTGCTCCTCAATTTAAAACAAACAGATAAAAGCTCTCTTCAGGGATGATAACAGATCTATGTTCTTTCTTGGCTGTCTCCAGGGTTGGTTTATGCATAGACTATTTGGTGTCTTTTTGGTTTAGTTTTCACTCTTTGGTTCCGGTGGAGGATTGCAAGTGTATTGACAGTACTGAGCACATCCATGACTCAGTCTCAGAAGTCTTTTAGTTTGGGAGAGGGATGCTTTCTTTGCTCCGAAATCCCTTGGGCAGTACTGCTGGTCGCTCTCAGAAGGAATGGTGCCACAAGCTGCAGCTTTCCCCCTCACAGAATTTTTCTGTGTCAAATAACACAGTAAGAGAATGCGAGTAGGAATAAAAGAGGTAGCAGACAATTACTGCTCCTCACGGAATATTTGAATGCATATAGCTTTGCAGCCATGTTTCTTACCAGAATTGATTAAATTTCAAGTAAGTCAGATGGGAGAAAATACAGTTTTAATGTGGGGAAATGCTGAGAGACCTTTGCTGTTGAAATTGTTCTTCTTTCATCTGTGTCCCTCTTCCCTGCTGCTTCCTACCGCTGCTGCTCGCATTCGCAGTCGATCCCCCGCGTTTACCACTGGGTGCTGAGTGGAAACCTCGGACGATGTTGTTAGACCTTGGTAATGACTTCAGGCAGGAGGTGAGGACTGAGGTTACGTCTGAGGCTGCTGAACCACGAGGCCTTGCTGCAGCCTGAGAGGGCTGGCTCCCTGCCACCCCTCCCCGTGAGCGCAGAGTGACCCTTCCCGTTTGTATCCTACAAGGAGAAAGTGGTGTTTTTCTTTTGGGGGGGATGGGGTAAAAAAACCCTCATTCTTGCCAAGGAACAATATCCTTAGCTTTTAGTTGATTACTAATGTAAGGCATGAAGTAGTTTCTATTTCAGGATTGTTTTTAGCATTGGGCGTTAGAAAAAAGTGAGTGAAGAGCGTGGGGTGGGTGCATGTACAAGTGATACAGGGTGACACTGAGCTTGAAAACTCCAGGGTTCAACTGACAAAGCACGATACTCAGATAGTCTCCAACAGATACAAGTAGAAGATGCTACAACACTTTATTTACCAACCTAAGCAGAGAAGGGGAAGTCTGCACAGGATCTCAAGAAGGACAGGTAACCAAGTTGTGCGCTTGAGTTCCAGTTGAGAGACTCCACTTCATCGAGGACACCTTGAGCTGTTACTCAGAAAATACATCCACCAGATCAGGCTCCCAAGACAAGGCAGATGGCTAAACTGGATGTTATACTGGCATATTCTTTTTTAATTATGTGGCCATATGTGAACTTTAGCTTGTTGAGGTATTGTGTGCTCTAGGGGCACATGCTCTTGCTGGAGCACTTACCTTCTCTAAAACCGTGAAAGGATGAAATTAAAAGAAAGGCATTCCCTTTGACCCTTCATTTCTGTCAAGGTGACCTTTGTGGATGCCTTAGTAATGGGGTGGAAATTCAAAGAGGAGAAGTAGGACTTAAAGAGCACACGTTGATTTGTCTGGAACTTGGGGCTGACCTGCCAGTTTTTACAAATTTATGTCCCATGCAAAATGTAAAGGTTGTAATGACATTTTATATGAGCAGACAAGGCTGAGCAACTTGTTTCTTCTTATGTAGAAAGGCTGCCAATTACAAAATACACATACAGCACCAGATGGATAACAGACAGTTGTCTCTGTGGAGTTCAGCTCTATCAAAGAGCCACTCCAGGCATATCCATCTCCCTGGTCCGCAAAATGTGTGATCAAGAGTTACCTACTGAGGTGTTCATTTTATCCTGTAACTGTCTGAGTATTGGTCATTAGCTCTGTGAAAACAATAAAACAAACTCAGTTTCTGATAATTTATTCTCCTTACATAAAGTTCTCTATCTGGAAAACTTAAGAATTCATCCCAAGTCTTGCAAAAGCTTTTAGAGATATCATTTAGTTACACTAAATAAAAAATGCCTTCAACAGTTATATTTCTAAAGAAGGAGTTAATACACTAACCACAAACAACAGTTGAAACCATAAAGGCTTAACAGTAGGTTAAAATGCACTTCACTTAATATGTATCTGAGATTGCTGTCTTTATCACAGAGCAGGGGGAAAGATCTTCACTACCATGGGATCCCTTCTTTACAGCTGGAGAGCACTTGCAAGGTGTTGCTGCTCTCCTAACTCTGTCTTCTGTAGACTAGATTTGTTTCAGGGTTTAGTATCCAGGCTGAGGGTGGATCTTGGTTTGGGAAGATTTAATCTTGACTGTCCAGATGGAACAAGGAAAGCAGTATTTGCTGATCAGTATCTTTCACGTTGTTTCCTTAAGTACCTTTGGAATTCTTGAGCTTTGCTTTTTGTTGTTGTTTATGTTTTTATTTGTCCTTCCTCTTCCCTCCTACCACCTGTTTCCTTTTGATACAATTTTTTTTGTGGTCCAGCAGGAAAATATGTCTCCTAAACTGAGGTGCAAAAAGTAATAATCGTGACTCATTTCAGATGCTTCTCAACCTTCATTAGTCAAACTGGATTTTATGCTCCTGTAGGACTGAGTTTTGTGTCCCTGCATTTAGGTATGTTGGAGACTAAGGTAGACATGAATGGTTGAGTGAGGTCCTGGTTCCACTAAAGTCAAGTGTAAAACACTCACTAAGTTCTGCTGCATCTTCTCTATTATAAAAAGTCTGTCTCAAGATCCTGTCTGAATTTTTTGAATGGGAAGGAACCCTGGTCATCATGGTTCAATTAAAACTACTTGAATGCAACCTGACTCTTAACCTTGTGTGCACTGTAGGTAGGGAAACTGTAGACTTGGCTATCAGCAAGTGTAGATAAAGGTACAAAACTGGATTAGACCTTGGAAAGAAAATATCAGAACTTGTTCTCCTGTCTAAAAGAAGGAAAAGAAAAGAAATTATAAGACAAAGACAAATATTTTCTTTGTCCTTGCCTATAAATTAATCGTTCCTCTCACTTTTCAGTGAAGACAGTGGTCTCAGATGTTATGGAGCAAAATTCATATGCTCAGGTCAGAGGAGCATATATTTTCCACCATCACATCCTGCAAAAAGTAAGATTTGCAACTGTGTGTGCCATGTTACATGTTTTCTTTAATTCTAACAAGACAGAAGTAGTGCCATGGGATTGTGGAATACAAAGTGGTTTATTCATATTTAATTATGAAAATAAAATGATTCACATAGAAGATGTAAAAGGAAATCTTGGAAGGAAGAAGGAATTAAGATGTGGATGTAAATCTTAAATAGAATAAATGGAACTAGGTTTTAACAAAGGAAGGCTGCACCTTATGCTTTCTTCAGTAACTGAATTTTGTAGACAAAGTGTAGCAGATTCCATGTTTGGACTTCATTAGAGAAGCGATTGGCTAAAGGGAGAGAAAATGCAAATATCATAATAGGAATTTGTACTTGTGAGGCTCTACATGGATTTTTATCTCAAGACCAGTCTTACTTGTTATTATGGCAACCTCATGAGTGAAAAGCAAATATGTGCTGGTTAAATTGGTTGATGACACAAATTTAGGAGTCAGTTTCCAGCCAGAATTATACAGAATGAACTGCATATCATCGGTCACATTTCATCACGTTGTGCTGTCTTTGGGTAGCTTTTAGTCATACCATTATGGGCTAGCTAGAAGAATTTTTGCTGTGTGCTGTTGGCTGTGTCTAAGGAGGAAGACAGCTGGATGTATTAGGTGATCACGTAATAATTACGTGATTTGAGGGAAAGGAAATGTATCCTGATGCATGATGGGTCAAATATGGAGAACTATGTGTTATTGCATAAGGCTCTGCTGAGACATCTTGTGGGATAGAGGGTAGAATTCTGGTTATTTGCTTAGGAGGAGAAAAAAAAAGATGTAGTTAGGCTTCAGTGTTATCCAGGAGAAATGAATTAAGTGTTGAGAAAGGCTAAAGAGATTGGCTTTGTTAACCTGCCAAAATAGGAGCTTACTGGTTTGGGTCTTTTATTTCATTGTATTTGCTTTACAATAAATAAATTTGCACTTTATTTTTTCTTATTTGGAAGATAAACATTAGGTTGGTAAAATAACTTTAAGTACAATGTTAACACAAGGTTAAATTGAGATTAATCAGCTGTTGGTGCAGTTGGTCTGGAAATGGGAATGGTTCAGTCAGCAGTGACATTTTGGACCATGGTCAAGAAGAAAGTCTGATTGCCTGAAGGCAGAGCTCGTATTTCAGGAAAGAATTAATGTATTAGTGTTTCTTGGAGTAGTCGCAGTCTGGGCATGGTGACCTTGGCTTCCAATCCTATGCTAAAATGTGGAGAGGAAAAAAAAAAAGAGAAGGAAAAAAAAAGAGATAATAACCTAGTGAAGATTAGTGTTAGATCTTCATCCATTAACTTAATTTAAGCCTACAGCTTCTTTGTCTTGCTAAGATTTTACTTTGTTAGTATCATGTGTTAGCTTTTATAAGGTAAGATTGCACTGAGTGGGGAACTCAGCATGGTTTTTATCTGGAATAATAATACATAATGCAGGCTGTTTTATTCATTTTGGATGTCAGTGAGACTTCCTGGTGTTTTTTCTTCAAAGCATATAAAAACCAAATAAATGAAAAAGACTCAACAAAATTAAGATCTACAAATCCGTCCCCAAAATGAAGCCAGAGCCTGAAGGCTTATGAAGGGATGCAGAAACATAAATCTATCATATGGCCAAGCTTCAAAGGGCTTTGACTGTTAGAATTTTCATTTCCTTGAAGGTTTAGCTCCAAAATTTTGGGAAAAGTACTACTCTGAACCTCTTCATCCGGTTGTTGCAATTTAGGGCTGATGAGCATCATGTGAAGTGCTACCATCTTATCTACTAAATTCCGTGTCATCTGTCATCATTGTGGCCACTTTGAACTGGCCATAGGTGATATTAATTCGTCTTGGCAGAATGAGTTCAGGTTTAGACCACTAATTATAATGACAAGAATAAACACATTTTTAGACACTGTGGTCTGTCAAATGTATTTATATAATGCTGTGTTACTTTAATGAGGAATCTTGTGTGCTCAAGCTTTTCAATATATCACATCAGTTCTTTAGGACATCTGTTGTTTCATTTACAACGGAACAGTAACCTTAAATCATAATTGAGATAACTAGGAGGGGTGAAACCCTGAAAGCTAAAAGAATATCAGTGTTCATGGGACTAGCATTCTTCTGAAGTAGCTTCAGAGAAGATATTTTAATAACTGAAAAACACTTGTGGTTTAGTTGGATGTGAAGTTCTCTGTGTGCAAGTCTCAAAGAACAGGTAGATTGAGTATCAAGAACTTAGTGCTGTTTATTGAAGTGATTTGTTTAAAAACTATATTAATTTTTTTTTAATAATATGTGACATATTTTAAAGGATGTGCCACCATTTTGCTCTGCATTTCTTCTCATAACCATAATTTTGTGTTTAACTGTGATCTCTGCAGTAGTTTTTGTTTCTTTAGGAAACACGTATTGGTTTCACTGTTACTGAAAAGCTCTGCGCTTGTTACAGGGGGTAAACTGTATAACTGTATGGAAAAGAGTACATTTATCTTTTCTTAAGAGCTGCAGGTAGAATTTGCTGTGCAAAAAATGGTAGTGCTTTCATAACACCGTGTTTCACAAGAAATCATCAAGCTTGGGGAAAAAAAAACACAGGTGAAAGTCAATGTATAAACTATTTCTCACATAGATGATATGGGTTGGAAGAGCAAGGATTACTCCTGTGATTTCTCTTGTTCTCTATATTCAGACTGGATTCAGAAGTACACAGACAGGACTTCTTAACCTAACCAGAAGATAACTCAACATCCACTAGGCTCACCTTTCTGGAAATTATTCACTCTGCTGTCGGCAGGATCTGTTACACTTGAGGCTCTGTAAAACCATAGAATTAGACACGGAGTAAGGATACCTGTGGAGTAAGGGGAGACTAAATGGCTTAGAGCTGTTTAGTTTGGTTTAGAGAAGAAACATCTGAGTTAAGGATGTGATAGAAATCTGTAATGCCGGAATAGTACAGAAAAGGCTAACAAGGGAAGTAATATTCACTGTTTTTTTCAAAAGTGAAAAGGAGAGCATTGCCTCGTGACATTATTGAGCTTAAGGCAAGTAAAAGAAAATGAGTTGATTGGCTGGTTGGTTTGTTTCACATAATGAACAATGCAATTTTGGGACTCTGTCTCAAGGTGCTTTTGGAACCAAAAGTTTCAAGTACATGGAAACAGCACTTGGGGAGGAAAGATATATGCCATGGCTATTCATGCTTTTTTGTTGTTGTTGTTGTTGCCTTTTTGCCTCAAGAAGTCTGCCAAATTGCTGATTTCTGACAGTTGAGAAACTGTAATACCCAGGGAAGAACTCTGCTCCTAATTATATTCCTTAAGTGGCCCTGTTAGCCACTGTGGAGCCAATAAAAAAGGTCTTTGAACATAATTTAGACCATTTTAAATTTATTATATTTAAAATCCATAGTGTGCTGGGAAAACAGTATCGTATATGCCATGGATATAGTTGGCATGCTCTGCTAATCAGTAATTTAACATTATAAGAAGTAGTTTAGGCAAGCAATTCTTGTTTTTATTACCTTTGTGTTTTCTTCCCACTTTTCCTACATGTTTTCTTTCTGTTGGGACTAAAAGTTGCAGAGAGGAGGGTAACAAGAATGATGAAAGATGCAGAACAGCTTCCATAAGAGGAATAATTACATCAACAAGGACATTTCAGCTTAGAAAGGAAACGGTGGGGATGGTGGGTACAGTAGATGTCACCTTCTCACGGTCATTCGTCATTTTGCAGGCAAGGGAATGGTAATTGATCTCTAATAACACAAGGATTAACCAGTATCAAATGAAAATACCATTGGCAGATATCAAACAAACAATTTGCACGTTGTCAAACAGTGAGAGCCGTAGTGGATGCCAAAAGGTTACTTGGATTCCTTGAGCAATTAGAGTCAGGTGGATTTTACTTCCATGAATGAACGGAAGGTTCAGGAGCTGCACTGGGGCCTGAGAAGACATCCTGGGCACATAGACCATCTGCTTGCCTCAGCCTGTCACTCTGCACTGGGAGCTTCTCAAGGGAAATGTGGTCTGAGCTGGCAGGGCCGTTACTGTGTTTTGTTTCCTAAATTATCTCCTAATTTAATTTTATTCCACAGATCATTCAGGAAACACCTCTTCATTTTCCTTCTCTGCCACCTTTCCTGTATAATTTTTTTTTTTTTTAATTTGGTGGGTCTTCTCTTCTTTCCTTTCAAGTCTGTATCTAATTTTTCTGTTTTAAATATAGCCCATCAGCCTTCCTCCTGGTTCCAGGCTTCCTCCTCAAGGCTGAGAACCCAGAAACACTGTTTTTACTCTAATGCCCAGATAATAACTACAAAAGGACTAAAAAGGATCTAATATTCTCTGAACAGAGTTCTGCTCTGATTTTATGTCAGTGTATGTTTTTATAGAAGACAGACTTTACTCCACCTAATTTCAAGGTTCGTTTTGCGTTCTCTTGCCTCCTGTTTTTACTGCCTGCATTTCTCCTGGTGTGGAAAGATTTACTAGCTGCTGCAGATGGAAACTCGCCTGAATCTTATTAGTTTTGCTGCATTCCACAGAGATTTGCTAGACAATAATTAAACAAATTATCCTTTTGTAAATTTTTAATTAAGTTGTAGGGGTTTTTTTTTTTGTGAATGCTGGTGAGCAGCAGCAGCATAAAAAATCCATTTTCAGAATTAGAAAAGCTTAGTTTAAACTCTGGTGGGCTTTTCCCTCAAACATCACAACTAAAACCTTTTTATTTCCTTCTTGAAGACTTTGAGGCCGTACAGGTTAATATGAGTTTGCTAAAAAAAGCTTCTGACTTGTCCTTAACTGAAGGGTAAGCATATCTTCCATCTTCTGTGTTGTGCTGGGAAGGAAGGCTATGGAGTCCTTCAGCACACCTTAACAACAAATGGAGGCACTCTTGCAGCTGATGGGGAGAATTTGGCAAAGTAGGCCTATTTTGTGCCTTGGTGATATTGCTTACTTTGAATTTTTTGTACCTTCCATTTGAAAGGTTCTTGCTGCTGTGACTTTTTTCTTCTTTCTCTTTTCTGGCTCTAAAATCCAGAGTCAATCCAGAGTCCAAAAGTATTAATTGCAGGACAGGGCAGTGATGGTCCCCCTGTACTGAGCACTGGTGAGGGCCCACCTTGAGGGCTGTGTCCAGTTTTGGGT
>BJBW01012582.1:0-28306 GCA_004320125.1 Scolopax mira | reverse complement strand
TCAATCGCCTGGCTGCTGACTTCAGGCTGCTTTTCTCTGGAGGGGTCAGATAGAAGATGAGGAGAAGGTGCGCGCACAGAGGTACGTCAGTCTAAGCAAGCTTAGAGTCATCAGGCTTAGCCTTACAAACTAATGCTCAGGGGAGCTACCCTGCTGACGTGAGACGCTCTGCCCATTTTCCCCTGACATACTCATGTGAATAAACCTTCTGGCCTGCAATTTGCAGAACTGCTTGTGTTTTGCTGGAGTGAAAACAAAGGCTTAAAAATTTATGAACCGCCCAAATGTAAAGGTCTTAAAAGTCATAATTTGAAGGAGAACATCACAGTACTTTAAACATTTTAAATAGAGTGTATGATGTCTCCATTGTTAAATGTACAATTACACTATGTTCCTATAGCCTTTCCATTAAATTCAATAACCTTGTATTTGTGGATCTAGTAGGAAAAAATGAATATGAGGAAGTTAATAGAATCTCTTTTATTAGACGTTTTGAGGAACAAGTTAGATAAAAATATGTCAAGGACAGTCTAAGTATACCTTTGCTACACAGAAAAAGTGGAGTGCACTACAAGTGGAGTGCTCAGGGTCTGCTCTTGCCCTGCAGGCCCACAGTTTCCATGAAGAAAAAGGCCTTTGCACTGCAGCTTTCCAGAAGATAGCTTGAGCTCTAGGTTCTCTTTGAGGTCAAATTTTCAAAACAAGACCAGAATTTCCTTTCAAAGATATAATTATTCCCTAAAAAATTCCCTCCCAAACAAAAATTTTTAGAGAGAAATTGGAAAAGTTGCATTAGGTTTATTATGGTGAAAATATTCATAGTTACTTTTAAAATTTATTGGTTTTTAATATCTGCAATAAAATAAAATTAGGGGCATGGATATACTTACAACTTTTTCAAATACCGAAACTAGCACAGGTAACACCCAGACTGCCAATCCTGTGAATATCTTTAGAACCTGTATATATATAGTAGTGAAACATACACTATGAAACAGTGCCTAATAAAAGAAGGGAGATTTAATTTATTTTTTTTACCCAAAGATAAATAAATTTAAAAATTCAGTAACAGATAAACAATGGCATTCACCAAGAAGAAGTCAGATATTCTCAAGATCTGGGAGTTCTCTGTTACTGTGCTATAGTCAAAGTCCCAACAGGAAGACAGACATTAGACACACCAAGATTCAATCAGAACAGTTAACAGAACTGCTTTCCTTTGATCTTACGTGCTTTTTTCAAGGCCGTTTTCTCAGAGGAAAACATTTACAAGTTGTGCTGTTGCTATAATTTTGTATTTTGATGCCAGAGAGGTGCTAGGCTCACCCCTTAATGCGGGCTTTGGTTTTATTGATGAGATGCAATCCAGTAAAGTGTTCATGGATTGACAGACTGTGTTCAGGTCTAGGGCTATACTTAGAATGTAACTTTTCAGTATTTCTGTTCTAGAGATGCACACAAAATGAATTGCTTATAAGCTTAATTTTATAATGAATGTTTTAGGATAAGAAGTAACTTTTAGGAGGCATTAATAAAGTAAAAGAAAAATTATATATTAGCATGTTTCCCCAGATAATTGTGGGAAATTAAAAAAATAATCTAGCTATTAGTCAAAAAGAGAGACTGCAGAAAAGATACTTTGGGCTTTGTGATTTGCTGCATTATGCGTATGAGTGGAACCTACTGGAGGTGAAAAGAATTGGGTATCGACATAAAGAATTCAGTGGAATGCAGAAACTGGAAAAGCTTGACAAAATTTCCTTGTCAGTATATATGCAACGCAATGAACCAAGAGTATGTCAAAATGTCTGATATAGGAACTTGTACAGAGAAGATGGGAAATTAAGCAATTATTGCTCTTTTGTGAGTCAGACAGCATTTCCTGCTCCATCTTTTGTGTTAATAACAGAAATACTAACTCAGGTGTTCCCCCTGACATCTAAGAATAGAATATAATAATATTGGGCAGTTTCATATGAGGTGACAAAATGCTTTTGATTGTAGTGGACAGAATTCCCTCATTTTCATTACTCTAGCAATTTTTCTTGTAACTATGATGAAATGCTTTACATTTTATGCAGCAAATAAAAAGTGAAAAATAAGAAGATTACTCATGCTGATAGAATAAGCAGAATTTTTTTCTCAATGTCAGAGCTGTGTGTTAGAGACATCTCAGCTGACCTCAACAGAGACAAGCATATTGGTAGCAGAACCAGGGGAGTCAGATGGCTTTGGCATGTCCTGTAATACACCTGTGCAGAGTGTGAGGCAACGAGCAAAATTGGTTTTGTATTGTGACCTCTATCATAATTAATCTCAGTATCAATAGCGATGAGGGAAATTATGAGATTCTTAAGATTTCAAATTAATTCTACTAAGGGAGGTGCGCATTGTGAGCTCTCTGGTATCCTGTACAAAACACCCTGCGTCTGGAAATTCATGCTGCCCTCATTGAGAGGTCACATCTGAATGTTAGATGCTTTCTAATTTCCAAGCATATGATTCTGTTACAGGTTTTTACCTGCTTCACTCCTAGGAGGAGAAACACACAAAACTGTAGGATTTCCTGGTCTGAGCCCTGCCTCATTCCTTTCTCAGGTTTTCCAGGCTGGTTTCACATTGAGTGTTTATTGCCCCTCTCTTGCAGGGCATTGGAGGGGATTTGCCGGCGAGTGGTGGGTGGAAGGCAGGGCCAGCGAGGGGCTGTGTCCTCCTGCTTACCTGGCACTGGGAGATGACAACATTATAAGAAGAGGGCTTTAGAGAAAGCAGAACTTATTTCAGAAAAAAAAAACCCCAACAAAACCACAACCCAGGATATAAGCGTTGGTTTCTGGCAGTGCAATAGAGCTAGCACACCCTGACAGTCACGGGGTGACTGCTGGCAGCTGCCGAGCAGGCTGAAAACGATGCTACTGCTATACAGTAATTTACAATCCTGTCAGCCTGAATTAGTAATTAAATTATGTGAACAATCAGATCTGAGGTAGCTGTTCCACAGGAGACAAGTAATCCCTTTATACTGCTGATGGATAGAGCCCAAAGGGGCGGGAGAAGCAGCAGCACTGATGGTGCGAAGGGATCAGAGCCACATGCAAAAGGGAAACCCGGGGGCTCTCTCAGCCCCGTCCCTTATCAGACCAGGCGAATTGTTAACGCCGAGAGGAAAATAAACGAGTCTATGCCAAGCACTGAATCTCGAAGCAGGTAAAAATTCATTAATGTCTCCGAGAGCTTTTCTCGAGCAAGAAGAGGGCAGATCCTGGGGTAACCGGCTGGAACACCCGCTCTGTCCCCCCCGCTCCGCGCTTGCAGGGGAGCTCCCCCCTGACCAGGGCAGAGAGAAAAGAGGATACATGGATTTAAGAGAATTTCAGTTGGTTGACATTTTTTTTTTACTCACCGGTAGCGCACGCGAGTAAAGCAAGCAGCCCTCCAACATTAGGAGGGAAATTAATTTAAACACTTTTCATTCTTCCGGCGGTGCAGCGGGTGAGGACAATGACAGAAACCACGTTAATTTTAAGCGGAGAAAAAGGAACGTGCCCACAAACACCCCGCATAGGAAGGAACGCCCAGGCCACTCAGTTTTAATGCCAGCCTCCTTATGTGTTGCCTAGTAAATGATTTCTCTGTTCCAGGCGAGAAAACGTGCTAAAAATACCTTTCCCCGTCCCTCATCCCCCGCCCCAGCCCCGCGAAATGGTGATGGGCGGGGCGGGGCTGGCCCCACGTGAGGTGCGCGCCCCCGCCCCATGACGCCGGTTGCTATAGCGACGGGCGGGCGCGCCAACCGTCCCTGCGGCGGCGGCCCCGGTGATGGCGGCGGAGGAGGAGGAGGGCGACGTGGAGTGGGTGGTGGACACCATCGCCGGGTTCCTGCGAGGGCCCGCCTGGTCCATCCCTATCCTGGAGTTCATGGAGCAGAAATGCGAGGGTGAGCGCAGGGACGGGCTGCGCCGGGCTCTCTCAGGCCGCGTCGGGGGCTTCCCCGGCTCAGCCCGCAGCCAGCCAGGCGGCCGGCCGTGGCGGGGCGGGACGGGGATGCGGGGACACGCGAGGGGCCGGGATGATGCGCCAGGCTCCGCCACCTCTGCGGGACTGGCCCTGCGCGGCGGCGGCACCACTATCCCCCCGTGGGCCTTTGGCACACGGGGCGGGCGTTGGCGTTGGCGTTGGCGTTGCCGTTGAGGGCTCGGCAGGCCCCCGCACTGCCACAGCCTGGGAGGGGGTGCCTCGCCCTCGGAAAGCCAGCCTGCCCTGAACAAGGCATTTCTCAGGATGCGGTGATTTGTACTCATTAGCTCGTTGAGGGGATTATGGCATGAGCTTACAGTATGACACCCAAGAGAGAGCCTCATTCTGCTGCACGCAATACCTAGCGGTGGCTAGAAATCGGTTGAAGGCCTTTCATACTGTTCCATAGTTACATGTTTTTCCTCAGGAAGCTGGACAGTACAATTAAAATGGCAATCTGGTCAGCAGAACAGAAGAGTGGAAGGCCCAAAGTTAAATTCCTGCAACTTTGTGAACCTCGGCAGTTAAGAGGTCAGAAACCCTGACCTCTTGAAAACGATAGCATGAAAAAGTCAACGATTATCAGACGTGCTTTGTAGGCAGCTCTGTGCATGAGTTTAGCTCAGGAGCAACTCTGGTTAAACTTCATCTTTTTTTCTCAGGAAAGAACGTAGGGAATCATGCAATAATTTGGGGAATGGTAGAAGTACTGGGTAAACTGGAGATACAGCCAGTGGTGGTGGGGGGATATGACTGGGGTAGACCTGTACCTGTGTGTAAAGGTGCCTGAGGAGACCCAGGTAGATGTACGTATGTACGTGAGGGAAGAAGGAAATAGACTTTCTTCAGTAGAGGTTTGGCTAAATCAGTTCTGCTACTTACAGAACAAATTTTCTGTTGCCAAAGAATACCTGAATCCTTATGGTAACAAAGGAATCATAATTTGGCCAAGTCTGAGGGCATTGCCTAAGTCCTTTAGAAAAAGGAAGCTTTCTTTTTGTGATTATTGGGGGGGGGGGGGGAAGGTGTGTTTCAGAACATGATGGCTGTGATCCTACCCATGTTGCAGGCATTCACACATGAGCAGTGTTAAAGCATATTGACATACGCTAATTTGGGATTACTTTCTGTGGCTATTATGAAAAAGATCTATTCCTTTAGTATCACCTGATAGGATGTAGGATGCAGTAATAATTTTAAATTTAAAATCCTGAAGTAATAAGACTAACAGTTCCAAATAAATTTTATTTCGAGGGACTTAGTAACATCAAGCTCAAAGTAAAATGGTTCTTGCTATCAAAGTATTTTACCTGCTTGCACTCACTCCTTCCTCCCCTCAATCCTGTGGTGGGCTCTGGGGCAGCTTCTGCAATGGCTGGCCCCAGTGGGCCCGGCCGTGGCTTTTGTTGTGCAGTTATTCTTGTTAGGGTCTATTAAGAATTTTTATTTCGTAGTTGGTGAAACAGATGCACCTCTGATTCAGATCACAGCTTCTAAACAAGCCGCTTCTCAGTTATCCTGAATTATTTCTCCCCTTCTCAAGCTTTGCATGAGGCAAGACCAGTGTGAGTATGTACACCTTTTCCCTGGTATACTGGGAAACGAGAAAGGTAAAGCTGCCAGGCTCTTTACAGCTGGAAAGCAATAGAGAAATCTAGTCTAGAAGTTTTCTCTCGAGAAATCTGCCTAAACTTGAGGGTGGTCAAGCATTTTGATTATCATGCAAAGGGTCTAGGTTTAGGGAGTGGGGGAATTGATTATCCTTCTCTGGAGCAATGATCTCTCTTTAGAAGGTTGAGGGGAATTTACTGGCAGTAAGAAGATTTATGGAACCTCTGTAAATTTCCATGTAGTGCAAGGCAAGCTTATATAATGGTTGCTTCCTGCTAGTTTGTTCCTACATAGGAAATTAGAAGAACAAAGTAGAGAAATCCCTTACAGTAAATGATATTCCAAGGTATCATTTGTGCTACAGAGTGCTGTTGGACAACTTGGGAGCTACTGAGAAAAAAAAAAGACTGAAGTGTTACTACAGTGCTAGGGTTGCTAAGAAGCACAGTTGAAGAAATCTGAAGTTTTAGTTGCTGATATCTGAGCTGTTTGCTTTTTATTTCTATAAATATACTGATTCCTGGGGGGGGGGGGGGTTGGGTTTGTGGTAGGTTTTTTTTTTCCCCGAGTTATTTTGTCAAGACAGAATACTTTTAATTCTTAAAACACTTTGTCTTTGGACAGAACAAGCAAATTAGCAACGTTTAGATTAACTGTCAATAATTTGTGATTCCTCAAAAATAGAGTTTGAGTTTTGGTAATTGGTGTGTAAGGATTTTATTTTGGAATTGTAATTATTTATCTCAAGGCCTTGCACTTCAACTTATAAATGATCCTAATGGTTTTCTGTCTGTTGTTACTGTTTGCTCTCTCTTTCTGGGGACTTGATTAATTTCTCATGGCTTGACTAATTCCCTTTTATGTGGTTGTGAAACTGAAGTTAAATCCCTGGATATGTATTTAAGGTGAGAGGGCTTTTCAGTTTTATTCAGATATTCCCAGCTATTAATTAAAATATAATTTGGACATAGATAACCTTGAGAATGGTTCTGAGCACCAGAAGATAAAGACAAGGTAGAAGAGAAACAAACAGATATTGCTGGCTGTGACTCCCTCCATCCCCCCCTCACCAGGCAGTGGGGATTGGGAGAGAAAGAGGAGTTCCCTCAGGGTTGCTTACTGGCTTTTGCCCAAGAGGTGAAATAAGTTAGTGGCTCAGTCTGGCAGGGGGAACTCAAACTTCACATAATTCTTGTCCTTGAGCGAAGATTTTCAGTTTTAACAGGAAAATGCTGAGTTTGTCTCCCAGGATATCTGAGTCCCCTGGCTTATCAAGATAAGGTCGTTATTCATATCTGTTGGGCGACCAAAAAGTCTGTCCCAAAATCTTAAGGAAAATAATGACTACAATATTCCTGACTCAAGAAAATCCAAGGTCTCCATTCAAAGTACTCTCTAATGCCACTTAACTCGGAGGAGATGCTGACTTCAGCTTGCTTCACTTGGCACTTCATCCCCTTTTTGTTCAGAGCCTGAGAACAGAGAGCAGTTTGCACAGGCTTTCCGCTCTGCTGTCCTTCAGCTGTGGGAGGAAGAAGAGGAGGAGGACTTGGAAGCATCCGTTTGGCAGTGTGAGGCTAGCTGTTGGCATGGACACTGCCTGAGGAGTGACATCCCTGGGTCACCCCTCCTTCCGGTGCCCAGGACGGAAGGAACAGTAGGAGGTAGAAGTGAACAGATAGGGCAAAGGTTCTGCAAGAGATGATTTCAGGACAATCCCCCAGGAGATGTAAAAGACAATAGAGGCAGTTAAGTGTCTTCACCCTCTTGGGTTGGGTAATATGGTGGTTGCCATAGGAGCTGAATTTTTTTAAAGTACTATCTATAGTACTTTTTCTACCATTTGAATTTATTCCTAGATATATTTAAAGCTTTTATTTTTTGAATCCCTTCATTAAAGAAATTTCCCCTGTGCAAAAATGAAACAAAAGCAAATGTTGTTTTTCCAGATGATGTCATTTAAGTTTCCCTTGCTTATTTTGAGGGCCTGAACTGTTTGATTAGATTTCTATCATTGCATTGCTGTAAGTTACTAGAAAGTGGTGGAAGTGCTTTTTGTTTTAGGAACAGCATCTTGCATCGCACCTTGTGAAGGTTCAGTGTGACATTGCCCCTGGGCTGTCACAGCTGGGAAATGATGCTTTCTGAAGTCACTAAATTTCTGTCAAAGACATACAAATGTGAATTGGTACCATTTTGCAGCACAGATATCTCATACATATGAAGAATGAATCACATTCATTCACCAATTTAAGCAGAATTCCCATTCTTCAAATGACTTCAAAGGATGCACATGGAAAGTGACTTGTCCAAAATGCAGTGGCTATTCTTAAAGGAGATTGAGGAAATCTAAGTCTCTGCTTTAATTGTTAGGTTTTACATTACCTCTACTCATTGCTGACATGATAAAAAGGTAAATTAAACCCTCCAAAGAAAAATAAGTCTCTTATTTTCTGCTGCTTCTCTTTGTTCTGTGGTGTAGAGATCATTAGCCTGGTGTTTTCAGTCAAGAGTTGTTAATACAAACTTGTATGAATATGATTAATATGGCCTATAATATACAGATGCCTATTTTGTCTGAATCAGGCTAGATACTATTAAAAAAATTACTTACCTGCACCAGATTTCCTCTTTGGGATTATCTGTTGTTATGCAGGCAAGGACTCATTTTCCTGAATCACTGTGGCTTCTTCCTAAGTGAATGGCATTATAAAAAATATGGTTTAAATCTGTAATAAATTTTCCACGTAAATACATAGAATGAGAGAAATTTTCTGCTTTATGTGTGTCATCTGCCATCTTGGAAGAACCTTATACAAGTTCATATGGTAGTTCTTACATTAAATCTTACTTTTTAGCAAATATATCTGCTGAGTCCTCAACTTGCTTAGAAATCTGCTTCTATTATGAAGATATGTTTTCCCAATATTAAATTATGAAATTTAATTACATTAAATTACCAAAAGTACACGATTAGCCTGAATGCGTGGAAAAATGCGGTGGTGTTATTATTATTGAGGTGTATATTTTCATATAGTTAAATATATTAACTTTTAAAGGTTAATCTTTCTCTTTAAGACATAAGTGTATTTGATGTTTTAGTCCTTAAATACTAAGTCCAAAATGTGTGTGTGGTTTTTTTTTTTTTTACAGTTTTTGATGACGAAGAAGAAAGCAAGTTGTCTTACACAGAAATTTATCAGGAGTACCAAGCTCTGGTGAGCATTATTCACTACTTGTGGTAGATTTCAAGGAAGTACAATTTAAAATGTTAGAGTAGTATTTAGATGGACTTCTAATTGTGTTATATAAAATTTCCTAATATTGCCTGTTAAAAGTGTTACTTAGAAATTCTTTGAGTCATAGTTATCATATGTATTTTTATGCTTAAACACCAGATAAGTAGAAAAGAAACTTTTAACATACAGTCATATTTCTTATGCTGTGTTACATGTTTTTCATTAAAGTTAATATATCCATGCTTATAAGCTTGATATTGTTCATATTTTCTGTCAAGTTAAAATGACAAACAGTGTGATATCTGAGAATGTGTATAACTTGTATTTTGTTCACTAATGAGTCTGGTAAATTTTCTGAGTTATCTTTCAGTTATCAGAAAAAACTCCAGGAGATTTTCTGTGCATCCTTAAAGTACCTATAAACCAATACATACAGATTTCTAAAATATTTTTTTGTAACAAGGCTTGGTAATGCTTGATGTTAAAAAGCATCAATTGAATAAATGCAGACCAACATCTATTTTCCCTCTGACCCTGAAGGGTTTCAGGCACACAGATCAGCAAAAAGTCTTTTACCTAAAAAAGTTATGAGGAATACTAGCCAGGGGAGTGTGGGGGAAAAGGTAAAGAAGTGAGATTCTTGGAAATTGGAGATTAAGTAGTAATTTAGCAATAAAAATGCTTATTTTGAACTGTTCATGAAAGTAAATAAAGCCTGACATATCATAAAAACCAGTATACTATTGCATTAATTTTCCTTTGAGTTTAAAAAAATACTTCAGTAAAAAAGAATATACAATTATGAAATCATTCATATGATTCTCAAGGATAAACCTGTTAAAGTAAGGCTTTCTTACAGGTTGAAAAATTATTAGAAGACTATCTTAAAGAAGTTGGAATTAATGAAGAGAAATTTCAAGAAGCCTTTTCATCTCCTCTTGCAAAGACACACACTTCACAGGTAAATTTTCCTTTGTTTAGGAACATACAAGTTTTAGCTTTACATATTCACTAATGTAGCAGATGGAGATGAAACTTTGAGAAATTTGCTTTTAAAACTGTAATTGTCTAAAACATAGTTTGTTTAGATTATGAACTTTAACCAGAAAAACGTGCATCTTGAAAATAATAACAGATATTTGTGTGGTGTTAGACACCTTTTGAGATTCATCTTCTATGCTTTGTACTTTCTAAAACAAACCTCTAAGCTGTGTCAGCTTTATGTTAGTCTTCAGTCCATTTATAATAGCAGACAAGCGTGAAGATCAAAACAATAGACATATGCCATAAAATAAAAAGTGTTTTCCTCTGATTTTATAAAAAAAAAAAGGCAAATCTGTAATAAAATCACTGGTCTTGAGAACACAAGGCGTGGCTAGGCAGCCCTTCACCTGCTCAAGAGTGTCTTTCAAAATTGTCTCAGGAATACTGGGCAGAGGAGTGGGAGCTTCTGCTGACAGTTTAAATTGGGCTTTTTTGATATCTCCTCCCAGATGTGCAACAACCTTCTTCAGAGCTCACATTCCTCACTCAAACTTATGCATTTGTTCAGGAAATCAGATCAATTGCAATCATAAACTTAGACTGGGAAGCCCTCCAGCTTTTTGTGATAATGTTATTGTAGACATGTTCATCTAAAGACAGAAACCATCAAATTATTTTCTTTACTATTAGCCCAACTTGTATGTTTGGAAAAACAGACAGGAGAATTAAACATTATTATTAAAAACATGCTCCACAGAATTTAAATCTCAATATAATTTCAAGCAGACTGAGATGATTATGATTTCTGTAGGGTTTTTAATGTTGTGTATATCTTTCCTCCCACAGGCCATTTTGCAAACAGTGTTGGCAGCAGAAGACTTTAGACTATTTAAAAAGATGATGGTACAGAAAAATATTGAAATGCAATTGCAAGCTATTAGAATCATTAAAGAAAGAAATGGTAAGAAGTGGTAAATGTGTGTTGCACTTCATCTTTTTAGTGTTTGATGGCTATGTAGTCTACTCATAAATGAGTGTAGCATATGGTTCAGTTCCAATTCACGTTAATGGAAAACATTCAGTTATTTTCCTGGGAGTGGGATTTCAATGCTTAGTCCTTGGTTTGTATTCTCTGTGACAGCTGTCTGTGTTCCTTTTTAAATTAACAGCTTTCTCAGTTCTGTGTGTCTAAATCTTTCTGTAAAACTTGGCTTAATTTTTTGTTAAAGAATTTTGGTGATAATTTTGAGATAATTATATCAGTTCACCATCAGTGTCAACACTGATAGCTTGAATTTGTGTTACTTGCATAGCAGTGGTGATGTACTATCTGCCGTGCTTATTTTGCAATTCATGCAAAATCTGTATAGAAAGCAGAAGTTATGGTTTTCATCATGCTAATACATGCATGTTTTTAAAGAAGAGAAAATTAATTTATATCTAACCACTAAATTTGAAAATGGTTCCAATTAGCCATGGCTGAATTACAGAGTATAGGAAATGCTGTATAATGGTCTGAGTATGGCTTATGCTTTATCCTTAGGTGTCAAAATTTTTATAGTTCAGAAACTTTTGCCTTTTTGCTACTAGCAACTTGATGCCAAGGATCTAGAACGTTTTGGAAATGGAGAGGAATTATTATATGTTTTGGGCTTTTGTGCTTTTTTTTTTCCTTTTTTTTCCCCTCCTCTCTACCTGGAGTACAAAGTAATGCATAACTTTTGGCATGTTTTTTTTTTATAGGTGTGTTGCCTGACTGTTTGACAGAGGGTTCTGATGTATTCAGTGAAATTGAAGAAGAAGAAATGAAAATACTGAGGGAGGTTCTAAGGTAAAAAAATTAATAGGCCTTACTCCCATACATGATTTTAAAATAAAAAATAAATTTATATAGGACCAAACTCTTCTAGCTTTTTACAGGAAACTGCCTTCATATTAGAGGTGACCTGAATATTCTTGTCGAAATCCTACCTAAGAGAAAATGAATGGTACTAGACAGTGTGTGTGATGTGCAACTTTAAAACTTTATCATTTCCACTGTCCCCTGAATCTCCATGTAAACCTGAACTTAGATCCGGGTTAGACGTCTGTGGACAGTAGGAGCACACGGGCTGTAATCCATTCAGGGAATACTCTAAACATTATGGCCTCAGACAGGCATTCCTTCTTAGTTGTGTCCAGTGACTGTTGCTGTGATCTAAGGAGGTGTGTGATACAACTTCTATAGATTCTCCTCCACTCCCAGTTCACATATATAAGCATAATCTTAAACAAGTAATAGCAGATTAATCCATACACGTTATATTAAATTATGCTATCTTCCCTCTGTGTTCTGGAAATACTTCCCTTCCTGTCTTTAAATGAGCAAATGAAACAAGGGATAGATAAGCTCTGGAAATTCTTACACAATTACTTTTGCACAGGGAAAGATAGAGTGAGAACGATGGGGTTTGTGTGCTTATTTCTCTTAAGAGTGCGTTTTCATTTAAGTCGTGGAAGTATTTTGGATACTAACAAATTCATATTGTAATTGCTTTGATAGGCCTTAAATATTTAAGCAGTGCTAAATTTGCCTAAAAATGACTACTACTAAAGAAGTTTTGAATATTTACTTGTATTTTATGTTACAGAAAATCTAAGGAAGAATATGAAATAGAGCAAGAAAGAAAGAGGACCGAACAAGTGAGTATCTTACCTTTCCAGCAGAGCTGTGTTGATGATTAAGAAATACTCTGATAATCCTGTCCTGGGTGTCATTTTAAGGCAATGTGTACCATCCTAAGCAAACAAAAGGTCTGTCAGAAAGGTCTTACTGACACTTCTTTTTGAAAGTTCTGTTCTGTTGTTCGCATTTTTCTTGATGGTACCATTGACACTAGTGCTGTATGTGATACCATTAACCACCAGTCATTTGGTGGAGCTCATACGATAAGCATATTCCCTCTTCAGTATCCACATTCTAAAATCCTGGTAACGGATGTCAACCTTTCAGATCCAGAGAATATTTGAATTACTAATATTGTCAAGATCAAAGAGACTTCAAAGTATAAGCTGCTTAGAAATTACAGCATTCATAATCCTTCAGGAATTTTAAGGATCACTTGATAGAACAGTTTTTCATTAAGTCTGCACAATACTACCAGAATCTAATCACCAGGAACCAGAAATCTTTTCCGAGTTAGACCATCAGTTGGTCTCCATCAGAGAAAATTATATAGGAAGGGGACTGAATGTAAACATGGATTGGCTAAATTGCTATTCATTCAGCAACTGAGAAACAAATTGAAATTGAAATCAACTGCAGTAGAACCTCCCCTTCACTGGAAAAACATAAAAATTGTTGGAATTGTAGGCTGTTTCAAAAGGGAGCAGAATTGCTCTGCTATTTTTTTCTGTCATTATGAAATTTGGGAGAAAAAAAAAGGAGCATTTTTTTTTTTTCAGCCTGAACTGACAAAGAATACTGCCTGGAGACCAAATGTAGCTACTACAGGAGGTCAATGCACTATTTCCAATCCTGCTCCTCAGTTCAAACTCATGGTGGATGCAGAAGATAGCTGTGCTACTGAGTGCAAATCCTAAACGGAGGGGTATTCTACCAAATTAAAACTTTCTCCCAGTGTCTGACACTGCAGAAAAGTGGTGACAGTACTCTTCTTTCCCATATTACAATGATAGATTCCAGGAAATGAGTCTCCTTGTTTACTGGGTTTCTTACAAAACAACTGTGAAACTCAGGCTTTGGCTCATTTTAAGAATTCAAGTTGTATTAAGATGCAGGTTTATCCAAATTTTATAGGCCAGTCAAGAATATCAACATTATTGATAAAAAGAGCCAGATTACAGAGGCCCCAGTCAAGTTCATGTAGACAGACACGGTGATAGTTATTGTTCAATAATATGTTTTTGTTAGAGAATGTTTTAATACAAAATAACTTAATATTTTGATGAATACTGGGGGCGGCTCTGACAGGAATTAGATGGTTGATGAACAGTGTAGACATTTTCTGGGCAAATCCCAGCTGGCTTTACTATTTTGAGAGGTGGGTTGCATTGTCAAGATTTCCCATACAAGTGTGGAAGTGAAACAATAGTGTCAGAGATGATCCATTCCTATTGTTTCCATTCATCTAATTATTCCTCCATTTCTGTGGTAACTTCACTATACATTCCTGGTTCTCGTATTGTATTTTTCTGGTAGGCAGAGGTCTGCTTAAAAGTCACAGACAAACTGTGGCAAAAAAACCCACCACCCTACATTATATATTTGTAGCTGGGAAACTAAACACCAATTTACCTAATATTCTGATTGTTGATTAGAAAACAAGTTTTGAACTTAAAAAAACCCCAAAACTGTCTTATGACTATAAGCCAGAATGAAATTTCCTATTAGTAAAACAGAAGAAGTAGTTTGCTTTTGTTGACTTTGGCCATGCAGTATGTAGTGTAAACAACACAATTTAAACTGAAAATTCTTTTGGGAGATTCCTTCGTGTTGAGTTTAATGCTTGAAGTACATTGCCAGGAAATGTAATGCTTGGTTTTGTTTGTTTGCTTCTTAATTTAAGGCACGTGATAAACTTACATCAGCAGATGTTACCAGTCTTCCAGGAGATTCAAAAGAAGCTGTGAAAGTTAAGGAGTCCACTGAGGAAGCTAATGATTCTGAAAAAACTCCAAAATTTCCATTAGGTAATTTTTTGTGAAAGTGCAATGCTGAGTGTACAATATGGTATTACTTTCAAATTATTGAAGAGTCCACAGGTGTGGAAGTGACTTCCAACCTGAGTTGTTTTATTATTCAGTGATGTTATGAGTCATCTCCAGCAGGAGGATGACATCTGCAGCAAGAGTCTAGCAGTTTTCATCTTTAAATTTACTGTGCATATGCTGCTATTACTGTTAAGAACAATATGTTCCCTGTAAATAACTATGAATCATTGATTTAAATTATGATTTCTCTCCCTATGTGTGGCCATTATAGATTTAATTCATAATTATACAACATTTCTTGATAGCAATCAAATATTTCTGAAGGAACTGTTAAGATTCATTCAAGCTGAGTTGTTAAACCACCAAACTGAATCTTTTTTGCTTTTGGTTCAGATTTTTGTTACTTGTTTTAAGCTTTTCAATTTTATATTTTTGTTTTTGAGTGGGATTGTGACACTTAACCAACTTAAAATAGCAAGGAGAGCTGTTCTAAGTAGTCTTGAACTTCACCCAGGTTATGGAGTGAAAATTGTCTGAACTGTTTTGTAGGTGATTATTTACTGGAGAGCATGACCAAGCCAGTGCTTTTACAGGGAGGAGGAAAAAAAGGAATCACTGGTGGTGATGGAGGTGCTCTTGGTATTTTTGTGTCTTGCAGCTAAAGCACAAGGGTGCTGATCTGTTCAGGAAAGCATGAAAATTCTCAGGTGAAAAGAAGCATGTATATACACACACACATATCTATGCATATAGGTACACATAGGTGATCTGCAAAAACAGATTACATCTCAGTGGGATTTAGTCTTTTATGAATTTGTGAAAAAAATTGTAACTTAATATTCTAAGGTCACTTCCACGAATATAATTAGAACTTTGGGAAATAATAGTCTGCGCTGTCTTTAGCGACATTTTTCCTGTGTCTTGTGCTTGTCTTTGTATACATTCACACTGGAAATTTTTATACCACAGACACTTGAGCTGGATACTTTTAGCCTTGGCAGTACCTGTGGGGCATACTTGTCTCTTGCTTTTTTATTTGATGGCCATTAACAGATGAAGTGGTTGTAGGAGCTTCTGCTCTTTTAAACTGAGTGTCTTTCACATTAAGAAACTTAAGAATAACTTGTGTCACTGACTTTTAAAGTTACATACACACCCCTTCTGTTCTTCTGCTGAGGTTTTGTTACATTTGTTTGAACTGTTCTTCTCTCCTCTTCCACCCTCAGAAGTGTGCAGAAGGCCTGCAGATATACTTACATTCTTCTCCCAGCCTGCTTTTACTCCTCTTACTTTTGCATAATTGTGCCACCTTGCAGTGGTGCCACTAAGCCATGTCTGTGCTGTTGTCTTCCTGTTTCAGGAGGAAGGCACATTCCTGGCAAATATTCTGTCTGCAGAATTTAATCCTGTGCTTGAGAGACAGGAGATCTTTGAGCTCAGGAGTCAAGACTTCTCAGCACTGAGTGCAGCCCTTCTTCTGTGCTCTCCAAACACCTGCTCAGCTGGTGCTGAGCGTTCCCATGCTCTTGAAATGCCAAAGAAGAGACAGGCCTACAAAAGGTTTCTGCTGCTTGAAAACCATCTTCATCCTTGTAGAACTGGCATCTTGTATCAGCATAGCTGTCCAAAGAGGCTATTAAAAAGGTTTCTCACAGCTTGTCCTCCAGTATCACCTTTTGGAAAACTGGTTTTGGGTAGTGGTGGCAAAAATCAAGAAGAATCTGTACTGGCAATCTTCTTCCAGACCCCTTTCTCACACAGAACTGAGGACCAGCCTCCAGACCAGTCTGTTATTTCCTGCTTCCAATACACGGGCTCCCAGCTACAGGTTTGTCTCAGATAATGGGATCATTAATCTCTGCTTGACTTGCTTCCTGTTGCTATTAGATACGACTCTGGGAATGGAAACAGCAAGAACCTTTCACTAAGTTAGTGACTTTCTGGGATGGCAGAAAAGCTGCTCTCCTCTCACCTTGGTCTGTCCCAGACCTGTGATTGCATCCTGCCTCCATCTTCTCGCTCGTAGGGCCACCTTACTGAGGAACAGGAGAGCTCGTCTTTCTCGACCTGAGCATGGGAAGGAATCCCGTACCTGGGGAGTACCAGCTGCCTCGGCAGCCCTTGCATGAACCAGTTCTAGTCAGGAGAAGGAAGAACTCTTGTTTTCCTTTTTCATTTTTCATTCCTTCCAGTCTGTCATATGTTTCCTCTTCCTTCAGATACACAGTGTTTTTATTATCTTCTGCTGTTTCCCCTTCACCTTGAGACACAAGACTGCAGTTCATGGGGCCCCTTAAAGTTTTCCACTGTATAATGAATTAAAATTTTAATGGTAGTTGTCTTAATTTTCTTAATTTCATTTTGGTGAGCTCCTTACAAGTAGTTTACAGAGTAGAGCTTGCAAAACCATTTCTTCTGTACTTTGACCACCCAACTTGTTGCACTACAGAGAGATCAGAAGGGTGAATTTCACAGAAAAGGTCATGTTCAACACCTCGGAGTGCAAGTGACCTTTCCAGCCTCCTTGGGCAACACTTCCCATTCCAGGTACCTGCAGAGCTGATGCTTCAAAAGCTGCACTCGTGTTGGCACCAAGCTGCCTGTGTCACACAGATAAGAAGATGCAGCATCTGCTGGAGTGGTCCTGAGTGCTTGTATTTTGAGAAGATTCTGAATTGTCCCCGTAGTGTGAATGTACATACAGACATGTTCTCAAAGGGAAAAAAAATGTTACGTACCAGTAACTGTAACTCTTTGAGACGTGCTGTCTATTTGTACATTCACTATCCACCCCCTTCCCTTCTCAGTGTCTTTTCAGGTTCGTGGGTTAAGTGACACTGAGGGTCCTATGATCAGATCCTCCAGGTACTGCTAAGACACAAACATCTCCAGCTTAAGTGTTTGGGATACGGACAGCAGCAGTGTAGATTTACGTACAAACAACACATTTCAAAGAACTGCTTTCTGGTAAGTAGCTTTCCTTAATCATAATGTCAGTTATGGTATAGGAAGTTGACATGCAGTGTGTGGGGTTTATTTTTCCCCTCTGCTTTTTAATCTATAGTGTGAGGATTTTTCTAGCAGTTTTAAATCTGACCTCTCACAGTGCCTCTAAGAACTTGTATTCATCACAAAAAAGACATTATCGGGAGCATCAAGACTTCCAGCAGACATATTTCAGTGAAGTGCAAATTTTTCAACTTGATCTTTACATTTCTGTCCTGGTTTGTTTTCTGTACTTTGAATAACAACTCAGATATTATGGATAGGCTCAAACTGACTGAACAGAGAAAAAATTGCATCTCGCTGTCTGTACTCTTGTGTTTATGTGGATGTTTTCAGGCATATTTTAAAGCAGTCTAAAACCTCTTCATTTTTAATAGAAGTATGATAGGAGTGGCACTTGCCTCACTCAGGAGTCATAGGTCAAATCTAGAGAAGGCATAGTAAAGTTGTGAAAACCTACCCTGCTCTGCAGTCTGGTGATGGAGAGGCTTGGACTCAGAGGTCCGTAACCGTGACGCCATCTCAGACACCGTGCAGCTCGGTGGGTGCAAGGCAAACCTACCCTTGGTATCCATGGAGAGATAAAGGCTGGAACTGGTACAGGGTTACTTTTCTTCATCAGCAGAGGCTGCCTGTGTCCAAGAAAAAAGCAAGAGGTGACCGGGGTGTCGTGCAGGACTGCTCTCTTGCACTATGTGAGGGACTTGATAGGGAGTGGAAGACACCAGAAGTTGCCCAAGAAGTTGCCTTGTTTGTGCTGTGGCTGCCCAGAGCTCTCCAGCAGCCACCGACCACCCCCTCTGGGGCTCTGAACCCACCCAGTGTGGGAACCAGGGTGGGTTCCCACTGTATCCTCAGGGGCAGGGTTAGCTCTGACGAGGAGTAACCAAGCTGTGTCGGTGCCATGCTTTGCAGCTCTCGAGCTACCCTTCACCCCACTCCTGTGCCAGGTCACTGAATCTCTACGGTCCCTTCCAACCCTAAAAATTCAGTGAAATATGTTATTTTCTGAAGCTGAACCAGTACTCTTGTACTGGTTGGCTAAAGTGAACCAGTGCACTCGTACTTAGAGTTGGTTAAAGTGAATCTTACAATCTGCTGACTGCTGGGCTTGCCAAGACAGAAATTGAAAGTACAAGCTCAGTATGAACTGACTATTAGAACACTGAAAATGAAATTACATTCCAAGCATTTGACTGATTTATAATTCATTGCAGTAGAGATACTTACGATGTAAAGCACTATTTAATTGCTTTCATGGTGCGAATACAATATCTGTGGGTTTTGAAAGAAAGTGTTATTAATAAAAAGTAGAGAAATGTGGGGTTTTTTTTAAGTTTCCTGTTTCATCAGAAGAGACATCTGGATATTGGAAGAAACACCAATTTATTTCTTATTTTATATATTTCTGTTCTAATTGTTTTCTATGTAAAATTGCTATTTAGAAGAATCTCAGAAATCTGCAAAGGAAGACTTAAAACCAATATGCCCATTACAAAAAGGACCTCAGCCCTCTTGTACCAAAGGGAAAGAAGACATTAAGAAAAAGTCAGCTGGAAAATGTTCAGAAAATGCAGCACAAAAAGCTGGGATGAAAGGACCTGTAAGTTTAAAACAAACAAGCAGGAAAAAACCCCAAACATAGAACTAGAATGCAAAAAGACAGGATTACAACAATAAAAAAAGATATATTTAAATGTAATACTGTCTTAAATGTGTATTCTAAATGTAATCAGATGGATTTGGTTTGGGTTGGTTTTTTTTTTTTAATTTTTTTTTTTTAACCCATTGTGCAAAAGCTTATGGTATTTACCAGTTTAATTTGCATAAAATTCAGATTGTCATTCTAGATCTAGACTAGAACTCGGTGTTCAGCCTTTGTTCCACAATAATTTCTTAGTGGTCAGCTCTGGCTTGAAACTTCAGCTTAGATTTTTTCAGCTAGTAATTTGGGAGGCAAATACCATATAAATGCTTTTATCTCACAACTACGTAACATGTATACCAAAAATTAATTTCAAAATGCATTCTAAAAAAACCGCAATAATTTCAGGATTTATTGGACCTTGAAGAACAGGAGCTGAAGCAACGAGAGGACTACCTAAAGAAAAAACGGGATTTGCTGATGGCTACAAAGAAGGAGTCGAGAAATAACGTATTGTTACCAGCAAACACTGACCAGAAGGAGGAGGAATTGCCTCCTAAAGAGGTGAGGGATTCAAATGATTTATAAAAAAAACACAGATGATTTCAGTGAAATTTAAATATTGTTGCTGAATAATGCAGCAGGATAAAAAAACCCCACAACCAAGTGGTAGAAGTTGAGAAAAATTCATTTCAAGGTTTAGTGATGAAGTTAGCATTACTTTGCTAACTTGCTAATAATAAGTACCACCAAGTCCTTATTATTAATTTAAGTGTACGAATGGCTAAAATGCTATTTTTCTCCTAATCTGTGAGGTGTTGTTTGGGCTGCCTTAAATCCCTGGGTTTTGGGGTCTTTTTTCTAGCTGAAATGGGAAAAGCCTTTTTTTTTCACAAAGTCTTATTTTACAGAGGTAACAGATTTCCTTGTTTGTTTTCTGTGTTTTGGAAATTTTGTACCTACTTCGAATGAAGCAATGCTGTCCCTCAGCTGGTGGGATAGACGGGAGGTGGTGGGGATGCAGAGCAGGAAGCCAAGGTTCTCCCAGGGTCAGGAGGCAGCAGTTGCCACGGGCAGCTGGCAGTTTGTCCTGCTCTTCAGGGTGCTGGTGTGGTCCGAAGGCTGTTCTCTGTCCAGAGAGGGGCATGAAGGCACTCGGTGAATTAACTGCTCCATTCCCCGGCTTAAGTGCTAAATCACAAAAATCCTTGCATCATGGGGGTGATAGAAAACTCTAGTTTGGGGAAAAAGGTAGGTTTTTTTCTTTACCTGTTGGGAAAGAGACTACAGATATAAAAAAACTCCAAAGCCTATGACAGTATAAAACTCTACCAAAACAGAGGTCTTCATCAGACAAAAAAAAAGCCCAAACTTTTTCTGTTACTGATTGTAATGATTAACATGGGTAATATGACTCACCGAGTTTGCCACAAATAGGTCTAATCCACATCTATATGGGAAGAAATACTTGAAAACTTGGAATGTAAATGAGGAAACTTGTAGAAGACCTTAAAACCTCACACAAAACAATGTGGGAACAGTTATAATTAAAAAAAAAAAAAAAACAAACCTTAAAAAAATCACTTTTCTTCAAGGCCAGGCTGGAAGGGGCTTTGAGCAACCTGCTCCAGTGGGAGGTGTCCCTGCCCAGGGCAGGGGGCTTGGAACTGGATGATCTTTAAGGTCCCTTCCAACTCAAACCATTCTGTGATTCTATCTACTTAAGCCCAGAGATCTTGTATTGCCTCAGGTATTTTTCAGAGTTGTTGAGCATTTTATACTGCTCAGAACATGCCTAAAATATTGCTGATTGGGAAACTCCCAAAATAGCTAAGCAGCTGCTGGTCCAGAAGTCAGGGTACTGACCAGGGTAGTCACATGCTTTGTTGCAGTGTTTTTTCAGTATTTTTTGGTATGTGCTTTATTTTATTTTTGTCTTAGGAAATGTCAGAAGAGAAGCAAAGACTACTACAGAAGAGGAAAATGCTTGCAGAAAAACTCAAAGAAGAAGTTATTAATAAGCGGTAACTTTAAGTAGCTCATTGCAGAACCCAAGAACATACGGATGTTTTTAGAATAACTTATGTAACTAATAATCGAATGGATTTGTTTTCCAGTATTAACTTAGCTTTATAGGACTTTCAGACAAGCAACTTGGTACTTTATGTATAAATATTTACAATTACACTGAAATACACTAAAACCACTTATTTTCCAGAATGCTGGAACCTCAGTGACTTTCACTGGAAGTTGCTCACCAGTGAGGCCATTTAACATCCCCTGCAGCGCCCAGACTGGCCTCGGCCACTTGCTGTTGTATAGAACAAAAGCAGATATCGAGAGCTCTCGAAGTAACTCTCAACAGTTGAGAAAGTTAGAAATTTTAACTTTTTTATTTTTAAATTTATAGAACTTTTGTTCCTTTTATTAGAATATTATAAGCAAATTACTATTTTTCAGCTGTGCAATGTAATAAAGTCTTATTTCACAAGGAAATGGAACTATGACCATATTATTTTTCAGAAAGGTTATGCAGCTTGGAGTCCAGACATTCACCTTGCTTTACATACATGCTTTTGGGGCCATTTACCAGTCCTCAGCTCCAGTATTGCTATAAATGCAACTTTGTATGTAACTAAAGCAATTAGATTTATACTTAAAGTAAAAGCTTGGGCTGCCAGGAGCTGTTTCCTGGTTTGTCTGTGACAGTGAGAAGGAAGGGGGGCAGAGTTACACAGCTGCCTGCAACAGTCACCCGCGTCCAAAGAAACAACCCGACCAATTCCAGTTTCATGTAACTTTTTATTAAAATAGCATTTTATAACTGATACATGTTGGCAGATGTTCTTTTCTTTTCCAAAAAGAGTGGTAGTGGAAGGACCCCAGACAGGGGAACAGGCAGAACTCGCCAGGTCAGAAGGGGCAACGGCCCCAGACAAAAGCCAGTTAAAAAGAATACTGTGTGTCACCTTCTACAGGGATATTATTTTTTATTTTTTAAACGGGACATCTAATGCCACTTTACAGAGTCTTTTTCTAGTAACTATAAAAATTCATGACATTCTTGTTTTTGCTGTAAAAAAAAAAAAAAAAAATCCCCCCGTGTTGGTCTGAACGTTTTGGTTTTTTTTAAGCTCCTGGCAGTAGTTCAGGGAGGAGCTGGGGCGGTGGGGAAGAGTCAGGACTAACGCGGAGACTCTCCGAGCACTTCCTGTGGGGGCTGTTACAGAGAATCAGCACAACTCGGGGCCCCAATTTGTCAGCCTCAGGTTGGTAAAGGCACGTACTGCGTAACGGCGGCTGGAGAGCACAGACTCATCAGGCAGGAAACCAGGTGATGGTCAGCAGGAGAGCTGTGATCTGCTGCTGTGATGCTTCACCAGCAAACGCTGCCTCCCGTCCTGGGGTGGGAGCTGAGGGGACCTTCCGTGGCACAGGTGGGAGAGGAGGAGTCCCCTTCTTGGTCGCCTGGAGCCCCCGCGGGACGATGCCACTGTCCCCAGGTCCACGCGTGGGGACTGCCGTCCGTCAGACACCTTCCCTTGGGGATTTCATCTAGTGGTATAGAGTTACTTTTAAAACCGCGTGGATAACTAATCTAAAAAATACTCTAAAATGGCCACATTTAAAATTCCGAGTTAACTTACCATGTACAACAAACCAAACAAAAGCAATAGTTATGGAATTACAGGGTCACATTTTAATTCCTGAATTTTACAGTTCAGCATTAATATCACCACATGTATACAAATGGTGTAAAACAAGTACAGTGGTATTTTTAATACAAAATAAACTTCTGTTTTATGGAAAAAAAACTATACTTCATATCTACACAGACAGCCCATCTTTTTCCAAACAATAGCTAAAATTAAAATTAACTACAAAAATCTCCAAAACAGAGAAACTGCTTCAGTTTAAACTATTCCAGGAGAAATGGACCCATAACACATATTACAAGAGTGATCTCTCGGGTGGATTGCAGCTGGTCTCGTATTTTAACATTTCTGACACGTTCATTGTTGTTAGGAAATTTCCTCTCACGTCGTCATGATCTCAGATCACATACGGGCAAACTAACATTAAAATATTTACACTTCACTTGCTGCTCTTGAAAATAAAACCTGGACTGTTTGCCTCTACCAACTCGCCTGCTTTTGTGGCAGTTTGCTCACCTACCGCGTGGAATGTGCTTTGCTTTTTTTTTTTTTTTTTAGAAAAGCAGCTTTTGTATCGACACCGGACTTGGGGTGTTCTCTTGGTGACGGTTCCAGCTTGGTCCAAAGTGACTTTGGTGTTAAAACGCTGCTAAATTCATCGCTCTGAAAAACCTGTTAGTGTTTCTCATGACCACCTCAGTTACCCAAAGGGGAGGAGGGCTCGCTGCCCCCACAAGAGACAGCTCATGGAACCACCCAGAAAGCCACTCAAATTGGGGATCTTCCACAACAGCTCCTCGGCTGGGCCGGGTACAGCCCCGCTTTGACACAAGCAGCTCCTGGAGATATTTTGGAAGCGATCGTTCCTTGGCATAAATAGTACTGGATGTCTGATCGAAAAAACAAGGAAAACCATCCGTTTTGAATCCAGCTTCCATTTTCTTCTCTTGAAAAATACAAATGAAAACTTTAACTGTTTTAAACAACTCAACATGCACTAGAATGGCAGCGTCCCTCCCTCCAACCATGAGAAATGCGATTTAATTGGTAATAAATGGTCCCAAAATCTGGATTGTTCTTATGCAAACAGAGTTAGTTTTCCCTTAAAATTTTTTTAAAAGAGGCATTACTAAAAGAACACAACTGACAGCACCATTACAAAATTAAGATTACTGGGTTCAAAATTTAAGCTTGAATTTTTTTTTCCTAGTTCTGTTAAACACTGGGGAAACCCTGCAATATTTTAAAAAAAGTTTTACCGTATCTTTCCCTCCCCCTGCCCTCCCAACACCTGAGACTTTCCTTGCTGAGAAGCCATCATCCAGGTTCTGTGAATACTAACCCACTTTTTTTTTTTAATTTTTCATTTTTTTGACAGCCTGAATGGCAGACTCCTTACTTACTAGAAAGATATTAAGTTCCTGGGAAGCTTTGTGTTTACAGAACTAACCCTTTCTAGCTGATACACTGAGTTTCTTTTGCTACTCCTTGTATTATCTTATAAACTCATGGGAGAAAGCTTTCTGAATCAGATTCTTTTTAGCTCTTAAAACAGTTGCAGCATTTGAAACCCCATAATAAAAGTTCTTATTCCAAAGTTTTGGTTTCATTTATGAACCCAGACGAGGTCTTTTCCTTGGAGATGTCTCCTCCTCTTCATCATCATCTTCATCATCAGGATAATCCACTAGGCCAACTAGGCTTCCCTGCCAATTAAAAAGGGAAAAAAAAAAAAGAAAAAAAAAAAAGAAAATCTCACATTGAAAAAAAATTACCCAGAAATATGTAACTTTACTACACAACCCCCAGCCAACCTGCCCGGGACACACAAGACTGCAGAAGGATTTTGGTGATGCCTTTTTCATTCAAAGACCTATTTGTCTTAAAAATGTTTTTGAACATTCTTAACTCAAAGTTGTAGAAGTACTGGACCTTCCTTGTGTCTCTGGATCTGGTCTCAGAATTACTTGAAAATCACTTTTCAAGCTCCCAACCGGACACCGCCAGAGAATCTCACGTGTGTAACTGCACATTCATTTTGCTGGTAAGTCTTAGGTGTGTGCAATAAAACTTTTGCCACAATTTTTGCCTGTAACCTTTCAGGATCTTGCATGACTGGGCAAGACACATCACTTACTTCGTCTGCTTAAAAACACTTAGTGGGCCCCCTGTTGGGGGATTAGATTGAGAAAAAAACCCCAATCTTTTATGTGTCACACACAGAGAGCAGCAAGTGGACAGTTAAAAAAGCTGAAGAGTGGGAAGAGTTAAATTATGCAGAAGATGTGAGGTCAAATTGTGCCCACCAGGCTACCCAGAGACTCCCGTCCCACCAATACCTTCTTAAGCCTTCCCCCAAACTATGTAATGGCTTTAACTGGACAGGGCTTTGGACGACTCCATACGTGAATAAGATGCCCTGCCCAGAGGCGAACGCTGACCGTGCCACCTTACAACCAGCAAAGTCCCCTGACACTGCTCCTCAGCGAGGAACAGCAGCTTTTGTACAAGTTGTCCCACCTTCGAGGCTGTCACCGCTGTGGTCAGGGTCGTGTTCTTTGAAGAGGAGCCGTTGGAGCTTGCTGGTGACGTCTGAGCTGCCACGGATTTACTGTTTGCACCGTTTGCACCATTGGCTGCGCTGGCTGAGTGGGAAAAAGTGAATTTGAATCCCCCAGCTGAAGTCCTTTTTGGAAGATTCTCTTTGTCCTCGCTCTCCTTAGCTGAGGGACAAACATTTTCATACTTAGGTATCGGCTGTACACCATGGAGTACAATCCACATCACAGCACATTCACAGGGAAAAACCCACCCTACTGGTTTTTTTTAAGTTCAGTTTAAATCCACATCTCACCTCCTGACCTCACCCAGGCATGTGCCAGTGGAGAATGGCACAGGTGCTGGGGACACGGGGACATGGCTCTCTCAGCACGCACTAGTACGTGTAAAATTTTGCTATTGAACATCATTTAATCTAGATGCATGCTTGGAGCAACTCAACTCATTATTTTAATTCTAAACCGTCTTGCAAAGATATGTAAGGAATTAATCAGTTAATTACACAGAATACCCTGACTCCTGCTGATGATACAGAGCACAAGCAATTGGTTTGTTTACATGATACTCCAGGTATCTGCCACTTCCAGTGCTGACAAGCTGAAATTGAGTAAATACCTTTTTTCGTTTCCATAAATTTTTCATAGCTATCGGGAAAATCATCCTCCTGTTTTGACTTCTCAACTGGAGGTACAACAGCTTCACCTTCTTCCTCTTCGTCTTCATTGAACCACATTTCTTCATCCTCCTCTAAGGCTCTTGCATCTCTGCGAAATCTATTGCTACGCAATATAGATGGAACACTGTAAGAGACACACGACAAGGGATTCAAATTCTGCCCCTGGTTCAGACTCAGCCAGGATCAGAAACGGCTTCTGAGGCTGGAGTGTGAATTCCGTGCGTTTGGGAAGGCAGCTCAGCTCCATCTCGGATTCTGCAGTCAACATGAGCTTCAGCAAAAGCCCAGATGACACCAAGGCAGATTGGATCCTAACTCTGAATGACAGAAGAAGATTCTGCTCTTCATAAGCTGAGAGTTTTCTGAATGTAACATTTCATATCCTGACAAACATGAGCAGTAACTACGGTTGGCCACAAGGAAACCCAGATGGAGGCTTACTCTAATTAAAGAATTTTTCATCAAGAACAAAAAAACCCAACAACCCAGCCTTCTGGTTTTTTCTGCCTTCTAGGAAAGAAAAAACCAAAACCAACCATCAGGAAGAAGATAACACACAAGGGCATTCAGTAAAGGCCTCAGGATACAAAAACCAGGTCGTACCTGTTCAATTTCTGGTTTTGTCGGTCTTTTTCTTGCTCATATTTTGTCTTCAACCCCTTGAATGTCTGAACGTATTCGATAGATTCAAGTGCATTATAAAAGTTTTCAACTATATGTGCAATAAGGGACTTAATGTCTTCCTGCATAAGAACAAAACAGGGCTTCAGTCTCAAATATTAACATGCAGAAGTTCTGAATCCCTTACAGAGTTTAATTCTAAAAGTAACTGATTCATTGTCCAGAGTAAAAATGTTAAAGAATAAGGGTGAAACCTTATTGTTTTTTTATAAAGAAGCTGAAATCTGGAAATAATTATTAAATTTCCCATACAAATGGACAATGTAGTCAGTGCTGTCCCAGTTCTTTGCGACAGCTCGATTACACCACGATGCTTGCTATGGAGGATGAATGAATCCCTCTTGAGAAAACAACTCTCCCCCTAAGTTTCAGCAGTTTTTTCTCACCCTCAGAACCTAGAGCAGCACGTGTGGCACCGGGCACCTCTTAGTCACTCACCCCCTTTAAAAGCCTCACCGTGTCAGGCAAATCTTAACTTTCAAACCACACTGGCAAAAGTCACCTGGAGACACGATGCGTTTCCTTCTTCCTGGAAAAGTCAGCAGCTACAATATCCTGTGACTAAAAACTGCCCTTCCATTTTGCAGACCACAAGGATCCCCTGAGCAGACGACTCCCACACCTCAAGGCACTGGCAGCGAGTGGCTCAGGGGCTGTTGCAAGTCCTTGTTTTCTACCCCAGCAATCCCACACCATGGGGGCTCCTGCTTGTCCCCTCTGTCCTCTCCACACACACGTTGTTCCCACAAACGCTGCTGCTGGAAAAATCTACTGATTCAAAGCTGACACTGGCTAAGAAAGCATGTGTGTAGGATTTTAAAAGACAATGATAATTCCCATTTGTAGCCAAATTAGTCCCATTTAGACTGAATAATACCCAGATTTACTCACATGTAACACATTTCACTTAATTCCTCGCTTCAAGGCTTGGTTTAGAGACAACACATTCTACCAGTTAGATGAATTTCATCTGCAGGACACTTTTACACAAACTTATATGTAAATGGGGCCAACACACTCTCTGTGACAGAACCATCAGTAAAACAAGCACAAAGCAGCTCGCTGCCTCCTCTCTATTTCAATATTTATCTATGGGGTTTTTAGTTTGTTATTTTAAGTAGTAATACACTATTTCAAGGGAAAGATTTGCATTTTGTATTTCTCTGCGAGATGCCACACACATGTAAGAGCTGCAGAAGCTGCTGAACTTACCACCCTGATGAATTCAAACAGCTCGATCACAGCAGAGTTGAGTAGATTGTACCTAGTTCCATTATCCAACAGAGCATTTATAACTGGTTCAAACAGGTTTCCCTTGGTGATATAACGGTTATAAAATTCATCTTTTAGGCCAATTATCCTCCTCATAAAGCGAAGGGCACCTATGTGAAGAAAGAGATTCCAGAATTTAATAACTATATGCCAGGGTTCCAACACGCTTCTCTTGAAAAGAGCAGAAAAAAAATGGCATTTACTGAGAGGAACCCCTCCAGGGATGGGGCATCCACGACTTCCCTGG
>BJBW01012580.1:47338-59819 GCA_004320125.1 Scolopax mira | reverse complement strand
ATGGGCTGAGACCAACAGAATGAGGTTCAACAGGGGCAAGTGCTGGGTCCTGCCCTTGGGTCACCCCAACCCCCTACAGTGCTCCAGGCTGGGGGCAGAGTGGCTGGAGCTGCCTGGCAGAAAAGGACCTGGGGGTGTTGGTCGCCTGTCGGCTGAACAGGAGCCAGCAGTGTGCCCAGGTGGGCAAGAAGGCCACCAGCATCCTGGCCTGGATCAGGAACAGTGACTGGTGAGTAGGGCCCGAGAGGTGATTGTCGCCCTGGACTGGGCACTGGTGAGGCCCCACCTCGAGTACTGTGTCCAGTTTTGGGCCCCCTACCATAAAAAAGACATAGAGGTGCTGGAGCGTGTCCAGAGAAGGGCAACAAAGATGGTGAGGGGCCTGGAGAATAAGTGTTATGAGGAGAGGCTGAGGGAACTGGGGTTGTTCANNTGCCCTCTACAACTACCTGAAAGGAGGGTGTAGAGAGGGTGTAGACCCTGAAAGGAGGGGGTCGGTCTCTTCTCCCAAGTCACAGGCAACGGGACAAGAGGAAATGGCCTCAAGTTGTGCCAGGGGAGGTTCAGGTTGGATATTAGGAAAAATTTTTTCACTGAAAGGGTTATCAGACGTTGGAATGGGCTGCCCAGGGTGGCGGTTGAGGCACCATCCCTGGAGATGTTCAAAAGACAGGTTGATGTAGTGCTGGGAGACATGGTTTAGTGATGGTGTTGCATTTTTTGTTTGTTGTGTGGATGTTTATTTTTGTTAGAGTTAGGTTGATGGCTGGACAAGATGATCTTGAAGGTCCCTTCCAACCTAGAAGATTCTATGATTCTATAAATGTTCTGATACTTTGCTTGGCGTAAATTGTGAAATGAAAAAGCTGTGGGCTCAAGCATGTCCAAATAGGCAAATTTTGGCAGAAGTTTCCTGAACTTTGACCTGATGACACGAAATGGGCTGGTCTCTGAACTTGTCTTGAATTTGCTTTGCTATAAAAGAAGTATAAGAAATTGAGTCTTGACCAAACAGGCAGAACTTTCCAGGAGCTTCTGTTCAATGGCAGCCTGACCCTTATTATGGCGGTGATTTTTTTCCGGCAGTTGAGACATCTGAGGTCATAGTGCTGCTGCAGCACGTGCAAGTTGAACGATGCTTCCATCCTTGAACTCCTGTGGTTGTGTGATCTTCTCCCACATGATGTTAAGCAGATGCACAAGTGTTTTGACTAGATGGCAACCCCAAGTTTGTAGATATTCGCAGGGACGCCATCTGTGCCTGCTGCCTTGCCCTGGGACATCTGTTCAGTGGCTTTAAGAGCATCTGCTGTAAGTGCTGATGCTGCTCCTTGAAAGAGGCTGTGGGGCCTCATTTGGCACTTGATCAGGGATGACTCTGGTTTATTTATGTTTGAAAGTGATAGAGGAAATTTCCGGAATTGAACACAAAAAGTAGTTTTGCTTTAGTTCTTAGAGCTCTTATCAGAGCATTTAATCAGTGTTGTGCTTACCCCGGAGGGTGCCCTGTCTTCATTGTGGGGTATTTTAGTGTCTTGTGGTAGATGTTAATATTGTAAAGATAAGAACAAAAAGTGCTATATACACTAGGGAGGTTCACAAGGATGTGTATCCCAGAGCTCTTCTTGAGGTTGTGTCGTATTTGGAGTCTGTGAGCCCTCCCTCCCTCCTTTTGTCACTTCCACAACCTGAGAGCAGTACAATTTTTGAATGGAATGTGGTGTTATTTGTCACAGGTTAAGATCATTGCTGTGGTAGGTAGATGAATATGTTCCCTTAGTGCAGATGATGTATTAAGCCAACTCACCTTATAGAAATACTTGGCTTTTTCTGTGTCAGGTGTCTTACTGCTCTTATTTATTGTTGGTAATGACTTTTCCAATTTTTTGATTGTTACATCCACAGCTGTTTTCATCACACCATATACTTTTAGACACCTTTCCCTTCTGATCTGCAAGTGAAATGAGCTTTCAAATACACAGTTAAATATTGATTACGGTTGTGAGGAAAAAAAAAGAAAACATTAAACATCACTGAGTCAGACTTTATCCTCTCGTAACAACCTCAGTGTGTGAGGGTACCGAGGGGTTGCAAAAGTTGTCAGAAAGAATTGCAAAGCATCTTGAGTTGATTGTGGAACAATATTGTCCTTCTGTAACACACGTTGCCTGGTCTTAAATTATCCAGAGTTTTTTAATGTGCATAAAATTAATCTCAATTTAGCAACATGTTTTTTTTTTTCTTGCACATTGGGATTTGAATGAGAGGCTGCAGACAGACCTATAAAAAGCATTTGAATTCTATAATGTATAAAAGAAGCCAGCAGTAGCTTATATGCTTAGCAAATATGGAAATTCTAGTAGTGGGAAAATTTTAGCCAAGGTTATATTGTGTTGCTGTTCTATAAACAGTGAGCTTTCTTAATACACGTGTTCTGAGAATTTAATCCTGTCAAAATGCATGTTACTTTGGATCACAGCTGTTTAAAAATATATAAAAAATAAATCCTCATTGAGAAATAACAAATAAACCAAGAAATGGTCCCTTGATGCTAACATGTTGACAAGCAGATTACTGCCTCGCGTCTCTCCTTCTTGGAAGAGGTCTTGAGGCTGGTGGCAGGGGCTAACAGTAGCAGGAAGCTGACACACAGCTTCATGCAGATGGGATGCAGAACAAGTAGTTGTAATACTTGAGGACCTCCTTTGGGTTTTCACATGGATCTCATGGCAACAGCGAGGAAGCCACACTTGCCTGCTGATGATACATTTGCTCATGCTCCAGTTCTTTCAGGAACCCTGACTTGCTTTGTTCCTATGTTTTCATCTTCTTCACAAAATACCGGGAAGTACCTACAAACCCCCTGTTAGAGATTAGTTCATTGTCTTGCCTTGTGCATGGTAATTTCTGTTAATTTTCTCCCATGAACTATTTATAGCAGATAAAAAATTTGTGCGATGGCATTTCAAGTCAAAGATGAGATAGATAATAACAAAACCCAAACAAACCACATTTATTTTTTCTGGCTTTACTGGTTAATTTCTCACTGGTTAATGACTTCTTGACAAAGCTTCTCTTTTTCTTCTCATTTGTCTTCCATTCCACAATTTGCAGACCAGAACTTGAATGCAGAGCAGGTGCAGTTATTTCCAGGAGTGAATGGCCTTTATGCCATTACTATTGAAGAGGCTTTCCTCCAGAGTCTGGTGGGAGGAGGAAAGAAAAGATGATGTTTGCTATTGAGAAAGCTATTTGCACATGAATTATATTCTGGTAGAGAAAAGACAACTACATCTGAACTGTCAATATGGTGAAGTATATATATAATCAAGATCTCGATGTGAATTTGTGCATCTTCAATAAAACCCCACAAATATCAGTGCAAGAGCATTGGTTTACATTGCCATGTGGTTTTTAAATACTTGAGAGAGCTGTGTGTTAATTCAGCCAGTCTCTGCTGTTAGGATTTTGTTGACTGTTGTTTGCTGATGTTTGTCTGGGTGTCGCTGCTGCTGATTTGCACTTGTTGAAGGGTGGTGAAAAATCCAGCAGCTGTCATCCTCCGTTCCTGTCACTGAAGAGCTAAAATGTGGTGTTTTATACAGTCTTGTGGCACTTAGCACTGCATTAGGAGTTATGTTAGTACTGGAAATTTTAACTAGTCATTTCTGTGTTATATAAATTAGTGAAACAAACTCGGCGCATAAGCAGCAAGGTGTTTTTAGTCCTGAAGTAACTGTTGACACTAAAGCTTGTCAGATGAGAAACTAAGTTGCTTTGCAGTTCCCTGTTTGCTGTTCAAATAATAGAGCAGAGATGTGATTAAGTACAGTATCTGACCAGTCTTTCCAGGGCTGGACTGTTGCCTTTTTATTAACAAACAAAACACTGTGTAGTAAGTGATTTGTTCTTTGGCTGGAAAAGGTTATGAAGAATGACTGCAGAAAGCCATGTGTTTCCTGCAACTGGAGCTGGTCTTGCTCTCAGACTCTTAAGCCTTTATGATCAACCATGTAAATATAGAGATATATATATATATTTATACAAATGCTTTGTGTTTGAGAGAGATACTAGACTTATGTAGCTTTCCCTCTTTTTTTTTTTTTTTTTCCTTTGGAAGTTTTCTGCCTGGAAGTAAACTGCTGTTTATTTGAACACAAGAGAAAGAAAGTTTCTTTTATGACTTCCTTTTGTTCTTTGACAGCAGATGCCAATTATGAAGCACTTAACTTGTAAGAATGACTTCACTGACAGTACTTGTCCTAGTGCTTTCCTGGCTTGAAAATGCCGGTATGTTCTCTATGCTGACTGTGCTCTTACTGAGCATCAAAATAAAATAGTAAAAAAATCATCCCCAAATTTCCTATGAATGTAATTTAGATATTTTAATGGGTGGTGGTGGCAGTGGTAGCCATTAATCAACATTCTGCTTTCCCAGGGGTTCCTGCACCCCACCAGCCTTCCTTATTTCTTGAGCTCTACGCTGCATGTATTTTATCTGTACGTCTGCCTGCTGGGTTTTCATCCACTTGTGCTTTTACCTTTATCTGCCAGTGACTGTTCTTACTTTGCCACTTGAGTCTTTGATTCGGGTGACCTGATAATGCTCATAGGTTGCATGAAAATTGTAATGGCAAGGCGTTGGCAGGATGGAGGAGGGTTTGACTTTCTGTTTTGGTCAAGATTTGTTGTGTTGGCGTTCCCCTTCCCAGTCTGTTGCCACCTTTTCCATGTTCCCAGCCAGTGTTTTATCTCACAAGTTAAGTTCCTCTCAAAGAACTCTGTCTTTTAAGTTTTATGATCTAAAAAGCCTTTACTTCCCTGGTAAGAGCTATTTTTGGTGAAGTTCACAGAGACATGTAACAAGTTGTGCATGCTGGCTGTGTTAAATTGGCATTGTCCAGTAGGGAAAAACATGACACTGTGGTGGTAGATGAGGGTAGGGTCTGGCTGGACAACCTGACATCTGCACTTAGTTGTGGAGGTATTTGTACTATAAAAAGGAGGTCTGCACCACCCCCTTTCTTTATCTAGGGCTTAATTTTAACAGGAAAAAGAGCACCTTGATTTGATATGCTGTAAATACTCTGTGTGATCTGAGGTCCAAGAGAAGGCTTGGCTATTTACGCTGCCAGTGTGCTACCATCTGGAAGGGTTAAATTCACCCTGGAAGACTTAAATTCACCCTGGAAGACTTAAATTCACCCTGGAAGAACTGGCTCCTTCCTTGTTAGCTCTCCTGTCACTCTTCTCTGGTGACAACTGGCAGAAGGTTTTGATTGTGACACCTTATCCAGCCAGGAGGTTTTGTTCCCTTGTAAAGCTGAGCAATTGCTGCTGAAAGAATCAAAGTTCAAGAAGGAGTTAAGCACAGTTGCATGTAGGGGAGTCCTAAAAAAGTCAAGTTTTTTTTAAAAAGTGAACTTGCAAATAGTAAATACAAATTTAATGATTACCTGGTGCTTTCTTACCTTAATGGCTTTTGTTTGTACATGGGTAATGATATGTACAGGTCCTCATTTTTGCATTTCCTACAAATCCTGTGTTCATACAAAACATTTTGGTGAAAGAATAAGGGTAGTTTTTGTGTAGTTTAACCTTGTTCTATGGCTAAAAAGAGGGCCTCATTTTCCAGGACTATCAGTGTTTTGAACGTGGGGTTTTTTTGCATAAATGGTATCGCTATTTTTGTAAAGTACTAAATGTCTAGTTTTGTTTCTCTGTCTCCCTTAAAAAATGAGTAGAAGCTAATTCACGCTGAGTGACCACTTTAGATTGTGACCTTCCATGCGGTGTTTGCTTAAAGAAATCTATGAATTAGGAGGAAAGTGACAGAAGCAATGAATAGACCAAAAAATGGAACTGATTCTTTTTCATGTTTTAACTACAGCTATTTTGAAGTGGAGAGCAGTGGCTTACGGGATGAGATTAGATATCACTACAGGTTTAATGGGAAGTCAAGAACAGAGGTCTTCCCGTACCGACTGGCAGATGGACAGTGGCATAAGATTGCTGTGTCACTTAGTGCATCCCACCTTCTGCTCCACGTGGACTGCAACAGGTAAGAAAACATGTTCAGTAATTTATATTTTTAAAAAAAAAAAAAATGCTCTCTGTTTATACAAAGGAATGAAACTGGAAAACGTTCGGTTGGCTTTTTTAATACTGAATTTAAAAAGCATGGTAAACTACCAGGGGATAAGAAAAGGAAAACAAAGCATTAAAATGAAACAATTCATTATGGTTATGAACAAATGTGGAAAAGGTTGATTGCTGACTGGGGAGTATTAAATGCATCTCTGTAGTTTAGGCACTAGCTGAAGTTATGCTTGACTGTGATTGCATTTAAGTGTGATAGATTGGTGTGTAGTCTGTTCTGTTGTGAACTGCTTCACTCAGCATACCTGAAAACTTGAGGGATAGATGTGTCAGAGGCATTTTAATTTGACTTTACATAATCAAGCAATACGGTTTTTCCTGATTTTTCCACCTGCTGTCCCACTTGGAAACTTCTGAGGAACCTGGAAGCTTCTTTTCACATGTCTAAAACTGGTGCTTTTTATTTTCTGAAGGGTATTCTGTCTGTCATAGCACTTTCTTTCTTTTAAAAGTTGTGAAGACTGCAAGATGGCAGAGTGTCAGGATTTCAAGGAATAAAAAGCAGCAAACCTAGAGTCTCTCTTCCTTAGAATCTCTTCTCTTGGGACTTGATCTCACAATATATTGAAGACTCTAAGCTTTTATTAATTTAGTGGTTGATGAGGAAACTCAAAAAAACTAGAAATTGGAACCTTCAAAATAGTCTTTAGGAATGAGGAAAATGAACCATTACTTTCATGTGTTCTTGCACCAAAATTAATATAAAAATATCCTGTGCCTTCAGTGAGAGGATCAGCATATGCATTTTGGAATTGTGGCACTTAAATGGGTAGGGTGATGGTAGCAAATATTTTTTCTAAAGTCTTCATGTAGTACAGGCAGGCAGAATAAAGTTATTTGATTATTAAAGGAGTATGCAGTTATTGGAACATTTGAGAAAGTTGAAGTTTTGACCAAAGTAGTTATGAGATACTGTTTTGAGAAGAAGGTTACAACCATTTTCTGCAATTGCATTAACTACTAACAGTAAACATCTAATCTGAAGGAAGGTTGGTTATTGAATCCTTTTTTTTTTTTGACCCTAGAAGCAATTAAATACTTAAATCAATTTTATTTTTTATTGAGGCACGAAATCTACAATTTGTAAAGATTGTCTTAATTTCAGTAATCTGATTTATTTATCTTACCATTATTAGTTTCTGTTATATTATTTCATTGCTTACAACAGTATATATATATTTTTTTTTTTGGTTTATTGATATACTAGGTTTTGGGAAAGGTTCTTCATTATCTCTTGTGATTTTTATTTTTTTTTCGAAAATAAACTACAAACGTGTTTTAGGAAGACCTTTTTTAGCAGATTGTTTTGCTGGCTGCATTCTTGCATGCAACGTGAAAGGAAGACACACAAGCAGCCTGCCTGGTGCAGCAGTCTGTCCAGGGACAGGAGAACTGCACAGAGTCATGCTTGTGACCTGATTTTCTTTACAGCAACAGGCAACAACAGATAAACACAATTACAGAGTGAGCTGTGCTGTCATATGAGGTGATCAGTGTGTGTAGTGGTCTCTGTCAGGTAGGACTAAACAGGGCTCATCCATCTAAGAGTTTCCCTTAAGGAGGTGCATCTCAAGGCTGATCCCAGCATAAATCCACACCTAAATGCCTCTAGTTGACTGTGTATTTGTGGTAGTTTATGACAGCTCCTGAGGAAAAGTAATGGGAATGGTTTTGAAAGCATGACTTGAGGGCAGATCATAGTAGAAGTTTAAATGGGGGAGGTCTTTAACTTCTTTACTCAGCTGTAGTAACTCTGTAGTAACAGAGTAATTGTAGTAACAGAGAATGTTGTGAACATTGGTGTTACAGTTTTCTTTATTATATCTTAAACCCCCTACATCTTTGCACTCAGAAGAGAAGTCAAGATCTTGTTCATCTTTGCACTGGCATTTCTTGATGACACTATAATAAAAGTCAAAAGAAGTGGAAATGAAAAATAAGCTGATGGGGGGTACTTCTCTGCACTACTGAAAATCTTAGCCCTTCTCCATGCTAGGGTTAGCTGAAAGCATGTCCAGAATCCAGTGTTAAGTGCAGTAGACTTTACATGTAAACGTCACAGTTTTGGGCTAGTGTGGTGTCACTGGCTCTCAGCAGAGTTCAGGATGCCTAACAAGAAGTGATGGTTCTGCAGACTTCATTGAACGGGTCAGTCACTGGGAAAGAGAATAGAGCTGCAGTCAATAGATTGACCTGTCCTACCTCCTGCTGAGATTTGGTGCCATCTGAACAAGAGGTGTATCTAGCTAGTTAAAGAAGGTCTATGCTTTCTACTTACTGTTCAAAGTAAAAAGGAAAAAAATTGACCAACAAAATCAATCCCATGGATTCCTACTGGATTTCTTTAAAGGGGCTGCAACATTGCTTCTTCATGGATATGCTTGAGTTTGTACAAATGCATTACTCCTTTTGTTTAGGGCTATGGTCATATGTTACACGTTTGAAAGGCTGTTCTGAGTGATTGATTTGTGATTTGTGAATGCAGTGTTATTAAAGTTAACCTGTATCTGAGAGTGCATTGAAAGTGTTTGTGTGGGGAAAAATACCCAGCCACAACCTAATTTTGCTGCAGGATTTGTGTTGGTACCCAAAGCTATTTTCTGGCCTCCAAGAACTGCAGTGGATCAGAAAACATTGGAGATGAAACCTTTAATTTGTAAACAGATAGTCAAATCTACTTTTATTCTTCCCAGCTTTATCACCCACGTTTACTCTGATTTGTAAAATTGCTTTGACATTTGGTACTTGATTGTCTTTTGGATTCAAATCAAAGTTGACTTTGTTTTTCAGACCTGGATAGGTTAGGGAAAAGTACTTGAGAACTGCTAAAAGCCTTTAGTGCTTTTAAGAGTCATCTTTAAAAAGTATAATTGCCTCTGTTCTAATGAGATGTAATATGGGAGGGAGAGGCATATGTATCAAAGGAAGTATATTTGCCCAAGTACATGTCCTTTTGAAATCAGCTCCTGCTGTGCCTTTTTTGCTCCTTTTGGTGCTCCTTTGAGAACAAGGAGTAAGAATTGTAGCTGAGTTTGATGCTAGAGCTTGGAGCTGCTTATTTGGGAAGATACTTTCGAGTCCAGACTAAAACTTTTTGGAATGTCAGTGGATTCCCTCGCTGCCTTGCAGAGCCTTTGCCAGGGATGTGTCTCAGTCAGCTGACTGTACTTGCTAACGTGCTGTTAACGGTCTAGTAAGGTTCAGAAAGCTTAGAAAAATGAAAAGACCATATTAATTATAAATGTACATCTGATGCACAAGTAAAACGTGTACAGTAAGTAACATGGAAATTCTGCTGTTAATTTCCTTGCATCTCCAATGCTGAGTCCACTAGTAGCAAACAAATCTTCCTTCAAAATACTGATTATGTGTGTGATCTGTGCTCACCTACTAGAGGGAAGAGGGGATGTCAGGGGCTTTCTGGTGAGTGTTTAGGTTAAGCTAGAGCAACTGTATCATTGTCAGAGGGTCCTTAAATAACCTATGCCACTAAAGGGTTAATGTAGAATAAAATAAAGCATCTTCCCAAGTAAGGCACCTTAGGGCAGCAGGGGGAAGGATCCTGCTGTACATACAGGAGATTTGCAGCCCCAGGAGACTGTTGTAGTCCTACAAGAGCTGGTGTTTCTCTTCCCTTTATTGGGAATTAGTTTCAGCTGTAGGGTCTGTGATGTTGCCTGTTGGTACCTGACTGTCCACTGCAATTCTTGCCCCTACAACAGGAACAATACAGAAAAATAGTTTTAGGAGTGAGGGAATACCGCAGAGCCTTTTGAGATTTAAGAGGTGCTAGGTACTGTATCAAAATGTATTTATTGACATGTATTTACTGACGTTTATTTATATTTAAGAAACATAAATTTCAAATTGTACTCAGCATGTCTAATTAATCTGGGGAGGTAAGCCTGAAGGCTGCTTGCTGTATATTGTTTTGTTTTAATTCTCATTAACTGTACAGCTACAAAGGTAGTCGGGTTCAGCCAGTATCAGTATTGCTTTACTTGAACTCTGTCTGCAGGCATAAAAGGGAGAAAGGTACTTTGCTGCAAAAAATGATGTTTTCCAGTGACAATATATACTGGAGTGCCTTTTACTATGAATACAACCTGTGATTTTGATGGGTACTCTTAGCTGTTTGATGGAGGGCGTTAGTAAGAGCGTGAGAGAATAGATTATAAAACTGGAGCAGGCTAGGAAGTAGTCTCCAACTGAAAAAACATGTTGTCTGCTTCTTTTATGTTTCTCCTGGTAGAACAGAGCATTAGGGAATAAAAAAATGCATGAGTAGTGAGAACTTTTTAATTGGAAAAATAAATAAATTAAAGCAACATAATCCAAATATGGGAATCCAAGACCTCTGAGTTCTTATAAATAAGATATTCTGGCTGCCAACCTGAGGTTTTCAATTTCTCTAAACAAAGTCCTATGGCTTCAATTAAAATGTAATACATTTAAAGAAGGTTAAGGGATGTATTTAAAGAGAGATTCACTGTTTTACTTACTGAAAAACATTTTCTCTTGAGAGAGAAGATGGCATGGTGGCAGTGTTAGCAGCTAGGTAATTTACTCTCAACATTTGAATATGATTTTGTGACCCAGATTGCTTCTCTGCTCTTTAAGCTGTAGCAGAAGCTGTCAGAGAAATGGTTACTTGGGTTGAGTGCTATAATTGTGCATTACAGGTGCACCCTGCTTCAGAGCTGTGGTGTTGTGGATTGGAAGTTCATTTTCACCTACCCATTGTCCCTTTTGTTTGACAGAAAGGCGGTAAACTTTTTAGCATAAGAGAGATCTCCAGCTGGTGTATCACGTCAGCTGCTGTCAGGCCTGTATCATTACAGTTATTGTAGTTTTGCTGCAAGGAAATGTTTGGGATGTATTCAGCATTATTTGAGAGAAGTTTTCTTTTTTTTTTTTTAATTTTTAAAGAAGTTTTTTAATAGGATTTTCATTGAATGGCTGCATCAGTAATATGGGTGTGACCGAAGACTGAATGATGGTATGTCTTAACCCAGTCTCTAATTATGATAAATTTTTTTTTCACCTTTGATTAGCCAGTTAAACTTTTTTTTGGTATACTACATTGATAGAATTGGGAGAAGGCCATAAGTATTTATGAAAGTGCTCAATAAGTGCCATACAATACAGATACTAACAATCCATACTTGTGCCTGGCTTAGAAGCTTTGACCACCCTGAGAAGGCAACAACCCCTTATGTCAGTCCAAGTACCTGGGGCACCGTGCTGGCCCAGAGAGGCCCTGCAGAGCTTCTGTTCAGAGTGGAGTAGGCATCTGCTTTGGTTTATCCAGGTCCTGCTGATGTTGGTTACTGAAGAGTAGAATTAAGCTTCTGGGGGTCTTGAATGGGAGCTTGTGGCACTCACCTGAGTTTTAGGGACCTGTGGAGACAGTTTGCTAGCTGCAGAGTCCAAGCACTGCTGAATATAGACTTAACAGTGGTTTTTCTTTTTTTCTCTAAGTTAGAACTGGGGACTTGTGTTGCTTTCCAGTGAATTGAAAATGTTGATAGACAGGTTGGTGACTTTAACAGGGCAGGAATAATGTTATGCTTTACCATTGACATACTGAAATCTTTCTGTTTGTATGCTATGGGTGTGTCAGAGAGAGAGTGGATATAACAGTAAAGGAAATAATCTTAAATCAAGACTGGCAAGCCACAAATGATTTAGTCATTTCCTAAAGCATCTGAATAGGTGTATAATCTCATTCTCAAATATTTTTTGCATTGGTCCAATATACATTTATCTTTAGGTCTTTGGGTTGGTTTTTTTTTTTTTTCAATTTCAATGCAATAAACTCTTAAATTGAGATGATTTATTTACAAGAGGTGTCTCTTAAAATTTAGCCTGCATAGTTTGAAATGTATCTGGATGTTTTTTCTATGGATTTTTTTCAGGGAAGGTCTCCTGTTACTTGGTTCTATTTTCTTTTCATTTGTGGAGTGCTGATAGGGGTCATGCAGACAGAGAGGTGATCATGGTAATTTGAGAATCAACCAGATAGAGCAAATGTTTTGGGTTTTTTTCCTTCCAGATTATAGAAACAATTATCTTACTCCAGCCGGGCAGACAAACTGAGATCCAAAACATAAATGAACTCTTCTGTTTGAAGTAGTTAGCGAAACTCTGGAGTTTAGAACAAGAAGTCACATAGGGTAATACTGGAGCTGAATTGAAAAATTTAAGTAATTTTAATTAAATACTTCTATAAAAGCTTTGGACCCTTGCCAAAGAGCAGATGAGTACCCCTCAGAGTCCAGAAAAGGGCGACAAAGATGGTGAGGGGCCTGGAGAATAAGTG
>BJBW01012580.1:24204-47116 GCA_004320125.1 Scolopax mira | reverse complement strand
CCTCATTTTTTGTTGTGTGGGTGTCTATTTTTGTCAGGTAGGTTGACGGTTGGACAAGATGATCTTTAAGGTCCCTTCCAACCTAGAAGAAGAAGATTCTGTACAGAGTATTTTTAAATGAAATACTGAGGGATTGTGAAACTGAGGGATGTGAAACCAGCCGAGGGTTTTCCGAAGTGCTTTAGTACTTGGGGTTTCTTTCTTTCACAACTTAGATCAGCAATAATTCCCAAAATGTAATTATTTTTCGAAGTCTGGTCTTGTCAAAATCCTCCAGTTGACTGCAGGGAAGTGGAGATGGCTTAACTGCACTTATTACTACCCAAAACCTCTCGTTCAGGTTCATCATTGCACCACTTGGTGACAGAGTAAATTGACAACACTGTAATGGCAAAAGATGCTGTGGGAGGAGTTGGGTTTGTTCCTTGGGTATGGGGAGCTGGAGGCATTTGGGATGCTTGGAAGGTGTCAAGGCTTGGAAAGGCTGTGAGCGTGGCTGTTGTGGCTTTGGGATGTCAGGGGGTGGCACAGATGTAATGTCCTCTGTCACTTCATGTGTCCTGCAGGGCCACTTGACATATTTCCAGCCTTACCTGTGCGTAGGAGAGCTTTATCCAATCCTCTGGGTGGTCCTGCAGCGTGTCAGGGGGTCAAGTGGGCTCAGTACTGGGTGCAGACACAACTGAGTTTGTGATTCTGTGCCGTGGGGTAGGAGCTGCTTTGCAAACGTGCCAACTGAGAGAATGGCAAAGGCAGTCCAGTCACAGGCTTCAGAGGCTGAGATGCTGCTGGGAGCTGAGGAGGTACTCCACTTCTACATAGATGGTTTGTGGTTTTAATACATTAATGTTTAAATACATTAATGACGTGAAGAAGCATCGCTACGATCTGTATTACCAATGTAATGATATATTGAAGGAGCGGTAAGGGGAAAGATGATAGTTTGGCCCTCAGCATGGGAGTAAGGTAACGTGCAATTTCCAGTCCTGTAAGATGTCACATCTGAGACCGGTAACTAAAGAATCTGCAGAAGCTGCATTATTTAATTGAGCTGCAATTTTAGTGGCATTTCCCTTCAGCATGTCAAAAGCAAAAGCATATAACGAGCAGTATGTAAACTGGTGTAAGTAGAACTTCCTCAGCCCAAGCTGAATCTTCACTTACCTTAGACTTGACTGAGTTGTTGGAGCTGCTGAGCACTATCCCAGGGGTGAAATCCTGGCCCTCATGGAGTCTGCAGTGAAAACTCTCATTGATTTCAGCTGAGCCATGCTTTCACCTCCCAAGCGTGTTAGATGCTTTGAGAAATGAGCTCCAAACCTGAATACTGTCCCTGGAGAGTGCTTTTCTGTCTCTCTGCCTGGCAGTTTCCATCAAAACTTAATTTTAGAACCAATATAATGGCTTGTTCTATGTTTACTGTACGTTTCATACACTCCCTCAGTCATGGCCAATTAGTTATTATGTGGAGAGTGCAGTGTTAGCTTTCAAACCACTGAGGCTAAAATGGGCAATTGCAAACTATCATGGGAAGCTGGAGATGGGGGTTGTCTGAACCTGAGGTAAGAACCAAGGAACGTGGAATGAATGAATGGTCCCTCTCCAGGGGTTATGGAGACAGCAGCTCTGGAGAGAGCCCGGAGCCATCCCACAGAGCTGAGACAACCCTCGTGTTGCTCTGGTGGGAGAGTGGCAGTGAAGGCAGGATGTTAACAAGCAACGTCTGTGGTTCTCAGCCTGCAGTTACCATCAGTCTAGAAAGGAAATTGGCTCTGGAATATGGATGAGATTATTTTGTGATTATATACGAATCATTTAGTGATAACATGAACTCCTTGACTATCTTTTGACAAGATACACTATAAGATGATTTTTTTTTGGGGGGGGGGAAGAAGCTTTTTAGTAGAAAGGTTGCTCGTGGCTGTTCCTTTTAAATTTATTTTTGTAGCAGAGCAGAAAGGAGTTGGAGTCAGAAGCCTGATTCTTCTTGCGGTTGCACCCGTCTTACTGTACGAGGCAAAGTGACTCTGGGGTTGAGAGTAGCATGAGACAGAAAGGAGGAAGGCTGCATGTACTTTGTGAAGAAGGGCTATTTTTATTTCTCAGCTATGAGCTTACTTTCCTTCAGGTTGTGCCTGTTATTGCCAGTTACAACGACACATGTGCTGCAGATCTTGGGCCAGGGACTGTCGTGTCTCCCTGTATAACGCAGGTAGATGTAACAGAAGCAAAGATTCATCACTGCCAGTTCTCATTCAACAAATGTCTTCTGGCAAACACCAACAGTCATCTCAGATTTATTTTTTTTTAAATTTTTTTTCCATGGCAAAACGGAGATGACATTAACCATGGTTTAACCTCTTTGTCCTGCTAGAATTTTATTTTGGGGTTAATTTTGCTGCAAGACCTGAAGTGCCAATGCTGCTTTGTGCTGTTATGATGATGCACATTTTTACCCTGTTGCTTTCTGATTTAAGATAGACTTAATTGTTTACTTCTTATTGCATAGATACTTTAATATAGTTGGTTTTTTCAATCTCATATCCACCTCGCTCTAAGGGCTTCTTGTTTAATTTGTGGAAGAAGAGTTTTTCTTTTTGTATCTTGGAAGAACCCATTGAATTAATTTCTCGCTCTTATTTTTAGAATCTGTTTTGAATTGCTCGGTCTTGGTTTACTGATATTTGGCATCTGGGATGTATCTGAACATTTGGTTCATCTGAGATAGGCTTTTGGTGTGATACTTGGTGCGGTAACAAATGAGAGTGCTGTGCTTTTAGCTTTCTTGTTAACAGTTTGCTTTATTCAGTGTTCTGGTTTAGAACCCAATTCAAAGCTTGCTGAGGTTAAAGGGTGTCTTTTAGTGACCCCGTGCGTTTTAGTGTTGTCCAGATTTACAAGTGGATTTGTCTCGTATGTAGTGGATCCTTGGTGCATCATAAAAACCCCTATTGCGACATGGTTTATTTGCTGGTACTCGGTGGTAGTTGCTCACAAGTGGTAGAAAGATGCCAAAGTACCTTTGGTGAGTCAGATATTTATTTGAAAAGTGGTATTTGAGCTATTGAGCTATAAAGGCTTTCGGCTTTATATTAAGATGTTTAAAGATAAATGAATGTGAATGTAGGTACTTATGAGAGTTGCGGATGTTGATTTTTATAAGAAAAGTCTATGTGTGTAGATGGCCTCTCCCTAAGCCCTTCAGTTGAGGCATTCTTTTACCCTAGACACCAACCACCTTGGCACTGCCGTAGCTGAACAGGCTGAATATGGGGAAAGTTGGCATCTGCACCAGAAACAGTGACAGGAACATTTCTCTTGTGCTTCTGCTACTTGTAGATTACATGCAAGTTTTATGGGTGATGCCAAGACCGGGAACCATACGCTATTTACCTCAAATTTACCAGGTCAAAATGGACTTTGAGGAATGCTATTAAAAGAAAAAGGTTGCTGTTGTGGGTTTTAATGGTAGCGAAGCACTGTACAACCACTATCCCTACAGTGGGTTGGGAAAGAGAACTGAAAGGATGAAGGGGGGGTAGTGGAAAGTGAGTTGAGATAAAGACACTTTAACAGGTAAAGCAAAAGCTGTGTGCACAAGCAAAGCAAAATAAGAAATTAATTCACTGCCTCCCATCAGGTGGCAGGCGTTAAGCTGTTTCCACAAAAAGTAGGGCTTTATCTCATATAATGGTTACTTGGAAAAATAAATGCTGTACCTCCAAAGGTCTCCCTCTGATTCTCCTTTCCCCCAGACTGTATGGCTGAGCACGATGCCATATGATGGGATATCCCTGAGGTGAGTTGGTGTCAGCTGTCCTGCCTGTGTCCCCTCCCCACTTCTTCTGTACCCCAGCACACTGGCTGGTGGGGCAGTTTCAGCAACAGAAAAGGCCTTCAGGCTGTGCAAGCACTGCTCAGCATTAGCTAAAACAGGAGTGTCTTACCAACACTGTTTTGGTTACAAATCCAAAGCATAGCAAGCGCCAGCTGCTTTGAAGAGAATTAACCCTGTCCGAGCCAAAAAGCAGTACAGTTGCTAGAGGTGAAATGTGCAATAAGCATTTGGGTGTCAAACTAGCTGGCTTGATACTGAAAATGCCTTGTTTCTGACTGGAAAATTAGGGGTAAATTGCAGTAAAGTGCAAAGTGCTCTGGATACATCACATTTAAGATATGGTTGACCTCGTGGTTTGTCGTAATCTTTTTTCCAAAACTTTTGAAAATCCTAAGGAAACGGCCAAATTTTTGTTTCTGCCCAGAGACTTGACTCAAATGACATTCTGGGTTTCTGGCACTTTCAGGAGTATGAAGATGGGCAAACACTGCAGAGTTGTGGACAGGTTATTGGCCTCAAGCTTAGACACTCTTATGACCGTTATTGTCAGGAACCAGTTGTATCAATGTTTCATTTCCAAAGTAAAGTTAATAATATGGACCTTGTTTGTAAAAGTGTTTGAATTCATCTCAGGATTTCCAGATGAAAGGTACCACACAGTGTAATATTCTGTGAAAGACGGATTTCTGCCCTTCATGTTGCCAATGTCATATCATTTAGTGGGTCCAGTCCTCTACTTTGAATCAATAACAACAATCGGTTTAACACCAAAGAAATACTGCTAAAATTCATTGATAAGTTTGTAAGGAAAGCCCCACAAGGGCAGATAGTGTCTCTGTGAATTTACACTTATTCAATTTATGTCTGGAAAATAAACCTCTGAACTTGACAGTGAAACGTGCTCTTCTGACCATCTTTACCTGCATGTTTAAATTCCTCTTGTTCATTAGAGGGTTTTGAAAGCTACTGTGCATTTCTCTTGAATGAAAAAGAGATTGTTTTATAGTGTATTATGTAGATACATTTTTATTTTTAAATTTATATTTGTAGTTGGAATATTTAAACTGAAAAGTAGAGGGCGTTCACTTTATTGCTGTGATTAGACAGGAAAATCAATGAAATAGCTTGGGTGACAGAGTTTGAAGAGAACTTAAAAACTGAGCATGAACTTTTGAGTCTTCTACCTAATAGTACTTAAAGGGGGCCTATGGGAAAGATGGGGAGGGACTCTTTATCAGAGATTATAGTGGTAGGATGAGGGATACTGGTTTTGAACTGAAAGAGGACGGATTAGAAAGATTTAAATTAGATATTGGGAAGAAATCCTTTACTGTGAGGATAGTGAAGCACTGGAAGAGGTTGCCCAGAGAAGCTGTGGCTGCCCCATCCCTGGAGGTGTTCAAGACCAGGTTGGATGGGGCTTTGAGCAACCTGGTCTGGTGGGAGGTGTCCTGCTGTTGGCAGGGGGGTTGGAATTCCATGATCTTTAAGGTCCTTTCCAACCCAAACCATTCTATGATTTTATATACTGTTACTGGACACCTCCTATTTTTTTCTCGCAGAGATGAGCAATAACTTTTGATTAAATGTTGGCAGTCACTATTGTATATTCAAAATTTAATAACAAAAGGCTTCCCTCAAAACCTGAGATTTTAATCTAAATTGCTTTCTTCAGTTAGGTGACTGTGAACTTATACTCTGTGACAGAGGAGATAGCACAAAAAAATTCAAAACTTCCCTCAGGAAGATTATTTTTGTGAAACAGTACACTGGAAACTGAATGAATAATTCACAGTAGCTCCAGAACTGAATGCATGTCAAATAATGCATCCTATCTGTAAACACTATCAAGAAAATCCAATCACATTGGTATTGACACATTTTCATTGGGAAGCATATAGAAGGTAGGTTGAAAGAGAAGTATGTAAAGATATCCTAGTATTTCTTTTCAAAATCAGTTCTTAATCCCTTCAGAAGAGTAAAGATGTGCCAATTTTGTATCTTAAAGCTAGGGACGGATGAGATCATTGTTTTTTTTCACACATTTGGGATTCAGAAAATGTTGGACAAACTTTTTGAAGTGGCTGGTTATTTTTGTACATTGGGGGTGGTATTAGGAGGCCTGACATTTGCTTTATTAGCTCTACTGAATTTTTGCAGCCTCAGATGGAGGTGGTAAAAATTGTCAAGGTGGTCAACACCTCTGCGAATTAGATTAGGAGAAACACTGATGCAAGACACAGGGCAACCTCCTTCTCTTCTTCGACTTCATTCCAAAAACTGACAGTACTATTTCAAAGCCCCTGCCGCGAACATTTTGTTACTTTGTGTGATTTCTCCATGCCCTTCAGTTTATTTAAAGGATCCGAGGGTCCAGATGGATGCATACAGCATAACGAATGGTTGCATCAGAATGTCAGTTTTGAGAGCAGCTCTGGAGTTGCAAAAATCTGTTTTGATGATTCACCCTGATGTTAGCAAGGGCTCCTGTGCAGTCATTGGAGGGGCATTCGGAGAGGGATTCATTTAATGTAAGATAAATCACACCCTAGAAACACTTAGCTCTCTTCCTTAAAAAACTTAAGTCTAGAGGACTAGCTCCACTGTGGGTGTAGACTTTTGTGACGTCTAAAATTGGGAGTCATGAATTCAACACCTGGTTGCTACATGGAAATTCATAGTTTGAAGAGAGTAAGTGTGGCAGCCATGTCAGGACCCAAAAAGCTTGTTCTTGGATTAATACTGATCATGAACTAAAAGATGAGGTTTCTGCTGTGCCTCAACCACAAGACTATTTAGACTGCAGCTATTTGTTTCTTAATTGTACTCCTAATAAAATAAACATCTCTGGTTCATATCTAGCCTGCAAATTTGAGAAGGCATGTTCCTGTTTTAGTAACCTACTCGTATTTTAGACCTGAAAGAATTTGGAAATATTAAGATTTGCTGTGCTACTTGTAGTAACTGTTGGAATTATAATGTTTTTTTATTGTTCAAATTTTAGGCAGTTGCATCTCCTGATCAGTCCACGTTGGCTGATGTATTCTAACATGAACAGACACAAAGTTTATTTTCATGTTATACTAAATATTTCAGCTATTTCCAAAATGTTTCTGACATGACAAATATTAGATGTATGAAGTAGAGCTGCATCTCCACAAAAGTGGAAATACTCTCCAAGTGTTTACTTTAGCTTGTTAAAGCTGCCTGTGGGAAATGTTCTTCACTGCAAGAGACAATTCTGTGTCACCTTTTTTTTTCCAGAGGGAAAGTGGCTCAGTGCATGGGGCAGTTATGCCTCAGTCATGCCCAGGGTAATGGCTTAGTTCTTGGACACTGTCCCTCCCTGACCCAGTCTTTGTGATCTTGGTTAACCAGTCTTACTGTGTTTCAGGTTTGCACACATTTAAAATGACAGTATTTTCCTGGAACGTTATGAAAACGATAAAAATAATTTTAGATTGAATACATGGAAGGGAACTTTCTCCTTGTCCAGCAGAGCTGGATTTCTAGAGATCTTCCCCTATGCAGAGCAAGGTGTGTGCATGTGTATTTGCATGCAAAGATTTTAGATGCACTTCCTTTCAGGAATCCACTGGTATTTTTTTTTTTTAAATTTTCTGTATATTGTATTCATTATGTCACAGACACCTGCTTGGAATGTGCCCTTGAACAAGGTGGTTCTGAGGATTGCATAAGAATGCTTAATAAACCAAAGTGTGTAGAGATACAAAACACAAGGCTCTCTTGGTGTTTGTTAATTAACAGGTGTTTTTCTTGCTACATTTAGTTAGATCAGTGGCTAGTGAATGTATTCTGAGCATGAATGTTTGAAGAAAGAAGGATTGGTTCACCGTTGTATTACTGCAGGTTTATGGTTTAGCTCCTTTGAAATACGTCAGCATAAAGTAGAGGCAAATCAAGCTTTCTCTTGGCAAGTGACTGCAGTAATCATAAATCTGCAAGTCTCAAGTATGGAGTAGAGCTTCCATTAACCTACAGACCTGGGTCTCCTCATGCTGGAGGGGCTATTCAGTCTGCAGTGTTTTTAGAGACCACAGTTCCCTGGAGTCCTCTTTCTAAGCATTCCTGTTCTTGTGAAGTGTATTGCACATTTCTCTGTGAGGGTATCAAAGCCAAGTGTGTTGGAAACTGATCTCCAAGGAGCTCTAGACCAGCACTTCATAAATGGGAAGCGTAGCAGATGTAATTTAGCTATTCATATGCCAAATACAAAGTATTGGTCAAGCATGGATAAAGCCATAGAAGGTGACACATCTCAGCCCAGGAAATCAAGCAAGGGAATGAGAATGATGTGGAAATTTAATGTAGCTGCAAAAAAAGGATCCTTTTATGTCTATCCAGCAACAGTAGTTTTTCAGCATGAAAAACACTTATTTTCTTTCAAAAGAAAGCCAATACAGGAGGGAGAAAAGAACATGGTTTTTTTCCCATTGACAAACAATTGTTATAAGATAATTTCACCTTTAAGTAGTAACTTTTCTCATTACACTTTGAGTTATGTTACCAAATGTTTGTGCTTTATGGGTCTGTCTAAGTGTAGAAAACCCTTGTAGAAAAATCACTTGAATAATCAATAATACTTGGTAAATTTGTAAGTGGCATATGTACGTGGGTAATCCTAATGTCTGGGGTGACACTATTCCTAACTACTTATTCCAGCGCCACCACAATAATTTTGTGTGGACGGGGTGTCTTCAGTGCCCATGAAGTCTCTGTCCTTCTCACAGACCTGCGCTGGGAATGCTGCATTGCTTTGAACCTTCTTGTGATGTAAAACATGAACCTGGCAGCTGGGGGGGACGTGCCCAGCTCCTGGAATTACTCCAGCAGGACATCAGTCACCTCTGCTGGCTTTCAGCTGCCAATGCATGTGGCTGGTGAAACTCTTCACTGATACTTGCAAACATTTGTTTCCATCTTTATTAAATCTACTGATTGAGTTAGTTAATGCAATCGTGTTTCCAAGAAGAGTCTGTTGGATATTTTCTGCATCACTCTCCCTTTTTATCAGGAATTGCAAGACTCTTGTTTGATGGTGTGATGTTTTTTTCAACTTTAATTCTTCTTCATTAGAGAATTAATACATTATGAACCATGTACTCTTTTTTCTTCTTCTTTTTTTTTTTCTTGACCGTGGTGAATTTAGATGTGCTTTCTGACTTTTTCATTTCCCAATTCTATGCAGGGGGTTGTAGGGGTAGTGATAAACTGTGTGTGTGCTTGCCAGGGCTTTTTTGCTGATGCTTAACAGTATACAGTAATAATTGGGCCAATTTTAATAATATAATTTAGTAATAATTTTTATTTAGGAAGATAAGGAAGGACAGATCTATGTTGTATGCTTTCTCTTGAATCCTAAACTTGTTACTCCATGGGCAGATCCATGGAGAAGAAAACCTACCAGTCTCTTAGGTAAGTTTTCTTAGACATATCTCTTAGACATATCTGGAATAAGGCACAACCCAACCTTTAATTAATCCCTTAATTTAAGGTAACTACCTGCTTCAGAATTGGAATTCGAGGAGTAGAACAGTAGAGAAATATGGGGAATCCTGAGCATGAATCTTCTGGCACTTCCTGAAGAGATTCTGGAAGGAAGGTCACTACAGCCTTTTCCACATAGGTTGAAAGTCTTTGTTAAATCATTAGAAAAGACAAGCTAAACCACTTCAGCTTGTCTTTTGTTTTCCTTACTTGCTGTTGTTGAACTGTCATATAATAATTGCAGACAGATATTGTAGAGTTCCTTTATAAACTTCAACTAGACCAGGTGAATAAAAATCAAATATTCTTCAATAAGTAGTGTTGTTGCAGCGGGTCAGCATTGGGATTTTATCTGTTAACAAAAATTGAGTTCTTTATGGATATTGACTTGTCTTTTTATGAGATTAGAATTTTTCCAGTGAGGACATTAATAACCATGAATAAAGATGTGTTATATATCTAAGGAGAAATTCCTACTATGATTGTCTAATCCAGTGATTGGTTTTCTTAAGGAGCATATCAATTCTTTGTTCTTCATTCAACATTTTGCAGCAGTTTTTGAGTAGTCTTCAATTTTGCATGAGGTATGGCAGAAGGGATCTACTTACACTTTAAAATATTGATAGAAATGGTGCATGCAAAATTCCTATAATTCTCAAAACATAGTTTAAAAGAATATCATCGTGTTTTGCTCTTTGAATAGGTAAAACAGCTCAGCACGATAATTTCTAGATAGTGACATGTGATTAACTAGTAGAGGCAGAAATTTCCTAGAGCTTTGAATGTATCATGTTGATGCAACGAGATGAAACGGGGCTGATGATGATTATAATAAACGTGAGCAATTATATCATGAGTATTAGAAGAAGTCTTCTCACTGACATACCCACATTCTTAAGCTGGAATTTTCACATAACTATTTGGTTCCTAGGTTTAAGATTTTTCTTGTTTCTTCTTAAAGAAGTAAGTGTGCCTCTAGTTTTTTTGATGGCTTCCATTTGGTTTTGACAAATGCTTTCATTCCTTGTTGAATAAGCAAAACTGGGTGGAATACATGACTCTTCATACATGTGTGTTTTTCCAGTGCTCCTCTGGAGTTGCTGGTAGTGGGAGGTTATTCTAGCCCCCTGCAAATGTAAGAGTTTTCCAATAACGTAATGTGGTTTGGCCTTGGCTGGATGCCAGGTGCCCACCAAGCCGCTTTATCCCTCCACCTTCTCAACTGGACAAGGGAAGGAAAAATATAATGAAAGGTTTTGTGAGTTGAGGAAGTTCACTCAGCAATTATCATCATGGGAAAAACAGGCTAGATTATGAGAAATTTAGTTTATTACCTATCCCATCAGAGTAGAGTAATGAGAAATAAAACTAAATTTTACAACACCATCCCCCATATTCTTCCTGGGCTCAGCTTTGCTCCTGGTTTTCTCTACCTCTTCCCCCAAGCACGGGACCTCTCCCACGGAAGATACTTCCTGCATTAACTTCTCTAACGTGAGTCCTTCCCACAGGCTTCAGTTCTTCACAATCAGCTCCAGCTTGGGTCCCTTCCATGGGGTGCAGTCCTTCAGGAATGGAATGCTCATGGGTCACAAGTTCTGCCAGCAAACCCGCTCCAGCGTAGGCTCCTCTCTCCCATGGGTCCTCAGGTCCTGCCAGGAGCCTGCTCCCATGCGGTCTTATCACAGTATCACAGCCTCCTTTGTGCACATCCACCTGCTCCAGTGTGGGGTCCTCTGTGGGCTGCAGGTGGATATCTGCTCCACTGTTGACCTGCATGGGCTGCAGGAGGACAACCTGCCCGTGGTCTTCACCGTGGGCTTCAGCACCTGGACTACCTCCTTCCTTTCCTTCTTCACCGACCTTGATGTCTGCAGATTTGTTTAACTCACATATTCTCACCACTCTGTTCTGGCTATTGTTCCACGGCAGATTTTTTTTCACCTTCTTAAATACTTTATCACAGATGTGCTACCACTGTTGCTCTACTTTGGCCATCTTGGAGCTGGCTGGCGTTGGATCTGTCAGAAATGTGGGCAGCTTCTAGTAGCTTCTCACAGAAGCCACCCCTGTAGGCTCTCCTGTTACCAAAACCTTGCTATGCAAACCCAATAATCGTGGCAACTTACAGCATAAAAATGGATGATTACGCTTGGTGAGCCTGTGCAAGGAACATTTGGAGTGTAAATGGGAAGATAACTGTGCAATGAGTTGTGTTGTTTGACTTGTGTTTTTCTGTGGTATTTATTTTTCATGTTTGTTTTAAAGCTGGAGCTTTAAAGAAAGAAGAAAAAATATTTAACCCCTTTTACATCTACAGATAATTTCACTTTTTAAACTACAGGTCTTGACACATTCAGAGTCAAGATACTGGCTGTTGTGCTGGTGTGATTACACAGCAGTACATACACCCTGGTAGCTGGGTGGTAATGGAAGTATGTTTGATCATTGTCTCAATAATCCTTATTCACCATTCTGGCTTTGTTATGAAACAGTAAATTCATGGCTCCCACCAATGGGGCATGGCAATATGAGAATCCAGGGTCAAGAACTTTGCTCTTGAATTTTTCATGTTCTAAATTGATGATATTGTTGGTAGTGATCTGAGTTGCTGAAAAAGGTGTTATCGAAACTTCATTACAGTTTTCCTAGAAATAACCAAATAAAAAACCTCAAGCAAAACCTTTTAAAAACTCCAGATTTTTGCCGTGTTACAGCAATTTTGCATTAATTAATTTTAGAACAGTAGTATGTGGATTACTGCATTTGTGTGCAAATTTATGCAGTATAGAAAGTTTGCTTATGGACATCAAGTTACTTCTTTTGATTGTTTTTCTTATACCTATTATTTCTAGTTCCTTGAAGAATAACTAAGAAAATATCCCTGTAGTGTTAGGTATCAAACATATACAGAGAGGTCCCATTCTGTGCCAGACCAAGCTGGACGTGCAGAGGTGGCAGCAGCACATGGGGGTACCCAAGCTCTGTGAATTCAGTAGCAGCAGCAAACAGGAGAGGAGTGGATAAAACAAAAGGTCGAGGTACAAGGATGAGTAATTCAAATGTAGAGGCCGTGGGAGTAGAGGTGGAATAAAGTTTCTTTGTGAAGTATGTTCAAAGTCCTGAACAGTGGGAAGATCCCTATAGGATGCTTTTCTGGTTGGATCTTGTGGGCTCTGGCATTGTGTTTCCTCAGCTTACTGCTGCATGGCTCTACAAGGGGAGTTTCAATTTTATGCAGTCTTCATGTTTTAGTGATTTTAATAGATTTTCCCTGATTTTTTTTTTTTCTTTTTTTTGCATTTAAAGTTGTAATATACCTTCACTACTATCAATAATAAAATCTGTGTTTAATAAAGAAAAATTTTTGGTTCTACTTTTCATCTTTTATCGTTAGGTGATTTTGACTGGGAACTTTTCAGAGGAAAAAAGATTTCAAGTAATGGCAATGTATTCCCTCTGCAGGATTTACGAACGCATCATTGATCCTCCAGAAACGAATTTGACACCTGAAAGCAATTTATGGCTCGGACAGAGAAACAGGAAGCATGGTTTCTTTAAGGTAAGCAGATATGAAATAGCATATAAAGAAGGAAATGAATAAATAGTCATCAAGATATTTCTGATTAGTTGTCTTGCACTCCTAAAATCTGATTTGTATGTATTTTAGTAAAAACTGTGGACTTGGGATTTGAGGCAGGTCCAGAGAAAAGGGACTCTTCCTGTGAGGTGGAGGTTTGTAGTCACTGACTGTGCCCAGTATTTGAAAGTTTTGTTTGGTTTCCTTACTTTAGGTTTGGCCTACCTGCTGTGCCTTGCCACTCTTGGGGACTGAACAAGGCTGTGTAGGCAGCGTTGGAGTCTGTTCATGGCCTTCATCTTTAAACATTCCAGAAAAAACAGCTTTGCTGTGGTCTCCTGGTGAGACAGTGGTGGTCTTAATCACTCTCAGAGACCATTTCCTCCTTGATTTTCATAGAATACCCTCATCCTTCTGCTGTTTGGTAACTCTTCCTTGTTTGCCCCTATCAGCATTATCTTCTAGAGCAGAGGAGGTCTTCTGGCCTGTGATCCTTGTGGCTTTGGCAGATACTAGCTATTGCATGCAGTACTTTTGCCTTGCTGCAAACCAGTAGATTTTTCTTTTCCTGGACTACCTGCCTTTCTTTCTTTTGTTCTCAACTAAGTGTGTCGCTGTGTCTCTCAACATTCAGTAGTAGGTCACTGAGTTTTGTTCATGAGCTTCTTTGTCCTTTGGAGCTTCCATTGCTTCCAAACAACCTGGACTGGGAGGCTGGCTACGTGGCAGGATTCAAGCTGCTCCTTCCTTGTAGCTGGAAAGTCTCTCTTTTTTCTGTTGATGAGGTTCCCCAAGACATCATCATTGAGTGGGCCAGTATGGGCACGAGGAACTTCTCAGAGTAAAAGATCGAAGTAATGGCAATATATTCCAGTTTTGATTAATGGCAGTATGTTTCTAAAATTGCAAAGGACAGAAGAATGACCTACAACTTGAAAAGCCCTCTCCTGTATGTTTTCTTTCAGCTTTTTTTTTTGGCTCCTGGTGAGGCTATATGATTTTATGGTTGAGGTTTAATTGCTGAACCAACTGACAAACGAAATCCACTAACAAATGAAAAACCACCCCTCCACCTGAAAATTAACCTTTTTACTTTGTAAGGAAGCTATGGAAAAGTTTCTGATTTTTTTTTCCAGTTTTGGATAACAAGCCGTGGTGCAAGTATGTATCAGTGAAAGAGTCTATAGGCCAATCTGCCCGTCCTCCAGACTGGCATGGATTTGTTGCCAAGGTGATTTACCACCCACTTAGTTTCTCTTTGAAGCTGTCAGTTCATAAGACAATTTTACAAATAGCTGTTTTTCTGAGGATCTCTCCTCGAGGTCTCCAGATTTCAACAAGTTAGGACAATTATTTTATGCTAAAATTATTTATGGTAGAATTGTTAGTAAGTTGCAGAGGTAAAAGCCAACTTTTAACTTAAATGGCTGTCCGAGAGTTGCTCTGATCCTAGAGCACATTTCATCCTCCAGCAGCTGAGCTGTAAAGTGAAATTGATAGTATTATTTTATTCTAAAGCTGTTGTTTTTTTTTACCTCAGCTGCTTCCCATAATTCCACAGATGGTAAACATATGTTTATAGCTATATAGGAAAAAAAGAAGTTACATTGGATTCACCCTTCTTAAATTCTTATTTTATGCAGGCAGTCAGAGCCTCAGAACTCTGGGATATTATATGTTTGTAAATTAATATTTCTACGCGTTAACACTTTGGAAACAGCAGGGTAGCTAATGATATGCTAATGAGCTGACAGTTTTTATTGAACATAATGAAAGTCGACAAGTGCCTTACTTTGCTTTATGCATGCTTGAATATTTTACTAACTTTCTTCAGGGCAGAAATATAATTGGTTGTATTTTTTAAATCCTGCTTGAGAGTTTCAGAAATCTTACTTTTTTTTATGTACTCATTGCAAAAACTTGGGATTTTGCCAGTTTGTAAAGAGTATACATCTCTTTCCATATATTTACATGCTCAGCAGGACCTCCCTTTCTTTTTCAGAGCAATTTATTGCACTGTTTTCCTTAATGTAAACAGAGATCTGCAGGGAAATAAGAGCGTTAAAAAAGAACTAACATTTTTCTATGTGTGTTGGAGCCGTGATAATGCATGTGACAAAAAGCACTGGATACTGTTCTGAGTATCATTTTTGCCATTCCAAAGTTTTTCTTACTTTAATAATAGTTAATTAATTGTCATGCCTCTACGTAAATGCATAGCATTAAAGCACATTTTGAGCCATAGTCTCATGCCTATTTTAGATCATAATTCTTTAGTATATCAGAAGAGGAAGGAGGGGATGATATCCATAAGTCACTGTGGCCATTTGCTGCCATTTTTCTTATTTATGCTTTTTTTCCACGTCCTTCCTTACAGTGATTATTCCACAAGTAGCCCTGCTGTGTTTGTGGCCTTGCTGGGGAATAAAGTGCCCTGTGGCATAACCAAGGGAATGGAAGTCTCTCCCCTTACAACTAATATCTCTTAACTAGTTATAGATTTAGATGAGATATTAGGAAGAAATTCTTTCTTGTGGGGGTGGTGAGACACTGGAACAGGTTGCCCAGAGAAGCTGTGGCTGCCCCATCCCTGGAGGGGTTCCAGGCCAGGCTGGATGGGGCTTGGAGCAACCTGGCCTGGTGGGAGGTGTCCCTGCCCAGGGCAGGGGGGGTGGAACTAGGTGATCTTTGGGGTCCCTTCCAACCCAAACCATTCTATAACTCCCCAAGCATTTGGAGTTCAGACAAGAAGGAATGGTTTTAGCACAGCAGTGGTGGGACCAAATGTGGAGCAGACTTAAGATAGCTTTATCTGCTTGAAGGGAATCTGATGAATTACTTTGGAAAAAATGCATGCTGACCCTTCAGGTTTCTTTGTGAGACCCAAACCCAAGATTTGTTTTCAGGCTAGAGAATATCATCATAAACAGATTAGGAAGCCAAAGTAAATGCAACTTAAAGGAGGAAGAGTGTGATACCGCCATCCAGGGAGCCCTCACTCTAGGATGGATCTGATTGCACTCAGGATCAGAATTATCTGCAAAATAAATTTTATTGCTCAGGAGAACCCTTCCCCCTAAGGCTCCCTCCAAATACCTGCTGCAGAAATGAGCTTATTAATGCATTTGCTGACTAGGTGATTTATGTCAAAAGATGGTAATATTTCATATCTGCTTTAGCAGGCTCTATTGATCCTGCTGCTGTAGCTGGGGATTGTAGGGTAGGTGCTTGAGAAATATGTTGCTGTTTTGGCTGTGTAGCTCATATGTGTGCTTGTATCTCTGCAGTAATTTTGGTCTCAGAGTTGCAGAGGTCAATACAGTGCCCAGGGCAGCTGTTCCAAACACCTGGCGTGGGACGTGCCTGCCCTGTGTGGAGGAGCACAGCGCTGGTTCCTGGAGGTCTGGTGGTGTTGGCGTAGCATTGCCTGGGCACAGGGGACAGGCATGTCTGCTGCTCCTTCTGTGCAGAGCCTTTCACCAGCCCTGGCCCACGGCGTTTGCACAGCTGTGCTGCCCACGTTATCTCTGTGGGAGAAGCAGGCTTTAAAGAGGGTGAAAAGCAATGGAGGAAATGAAAACACAAAAGTGGAGAGCTCGTGGAATAGATGAGCCTTTTCACAGAATGTGAGAGGAGTCCTCTATTTAATAGAGACTTGAGAATTGTACTAAGCAGGGCTTTTATATTATATCCTCATGGGATGGCCTTGATATTTAGTGCTGCAGGCCTGAATTTAATCTTGTGGTTGGTAATCTGCCTGCACAGGTGACGGCTCTTCAAGCTAGTGAGTCCTAATGCTGCATTGAAGCTGTGATTGTAATTAGTCAAATGCTTTAATGGTAACGTGAATGTGCTATCTGCTTGGGAAGGGAAAAACTGTAAAGATTTTGACCAGTGACATCTCCCTGTCAAGGCCAAATCCTGATGTCCCTTCTCAGAATGTGGACTGAGGAACCCTACCCTGTGCCAAAGTGAACCAGGGCCATGGGCTTCCTCTGGGAAGCTGTGCCTACCTAATTCTTCTCCCAGCTGTGGTTGTAGAACCCCGTTGGCAACCTAGGCTTAGTGCTGAAGGAGGAATAATCCAAGTCTGTTCATATATGTTACAGTAATTATGGCTGTAATAAGTGTTTGCCATAAACGAAGTCTTTCTATTAAAAAAAATACATCAGCAAAATTTCTACTCTTTGAAGGTTCCCTTCTATCTTTGATCATATTCATTCTGTTTTGGAGGATTTATAGACTTAGAAGTCATGTGTATTGGTGAATTGAAGTTCATGTGGTTTTCCATGGTAATGTGCTTTCATGTAGCCAAAACTAAGACAAAAAATAGTTGTGTTTCCTCTTTAGGTTTGTCCTGGTTTTTCCCTTTCCTTTGCTCTTCTATTAAACTGCCTTTATCTAAACCCATGAGTTTTGCTTTTTTTTTTTTTACAGTTCTCCCTCCATCCTGCCTCTGGGGGGGGAAGGGGTGGGTAAACGAACAACTGTATGGACCAGGACAAGGTTGTATTTAAGCGCAAATCTATCCAAAAGACAATTGAATGGTGGGGCTCTGGTGCAGCAAACATATTTGAAGTTGAATATGCGTTTTTCGAAAAGAGGCTGAGGCAAACATCCCTTCTCTCAGAGTGATGGCTTGTTAGCTGTGGGATATGGTCTGGTGAAACTTTGTAATCTCGTTTACTCTTGGTTGAGCTTTTCACTGAAAAGGCTTAAGCATTGAAGTGTAGTTTTGTGCCTCAGCTTCTAACTTCTTGCTGATGACTGCTAGCAGAGAGTATGTAAAATGGCTTTCAGGATGTTCCATTTCTAGTGGCAGTATTACTTCTCGTTATGCTGATGGTTTCATTATTCTTATAGAGAAAAGGTTAATAAATGTATATACTTCTGCAAGAAAGACAGTGTGATCTGCTTATGTCTCTTAATATTTTCAGTTAATATTTGATCACAAAACAGTAAGCAGGAATTTGGTGCTTGCTGATTACCTTCTGTTTTAGAAAATGAACACTTAAATGTTAAATGTTACTTACTGTCCTTGCCAGGCTTCAAGGGCTGTCTGAAGCCTATATTTTATTTACGAATGGAGTTCAACATTTTGAGCAAGTGACTATCCTCACTCTGCAAAATTCACTCTATTGCAATTCAACTGAAAGTTAAAGAATGGTCTTACAAATCAGTAATTTAATTGGATAACTGCTATAATAAATTTCCTTTCAAATTAAAAAAATTGTTCTATGCCTAAGAGGGGATAGAGCCATTACATAACATCTGATTAACAGTCGGGGAAAGTGAAATAGCAGCACTAGAAGTCCCCAAGAAATCTAGAAACTTTCCCTTTCTCCTCTCCCTTAGTGACCATGACATTATTAAAGCTAGTAGATCTTGTGGAGTTAAGTACATTACGCAGTCAAAGATGGAGCAAGAACTTTGTACTGAGCTTAAAAGAGCAAACACAAGCTTTAGCATTTTCTAGGCTGTTTGAAGACTCTAGGGTTCTTCAGTACCCAGGTGTGCAAGGATGCCAGCCAACCCTGCTGGCTCTGTCAGGGATGTCCTTGCAAATCAGGGCCAACGGAGGATGCAGCCAGCACAGGACCTTGGTCCTTGCTCTCTTCTGTCCTGCCCGATGGGTTTCCAACAACCTGCACTAGCTGGCTCTGACCTTGGAGTCCTCATTTCTGCCAGTCATATGTAGGGCATTTTTCCATCTGTGTGAGTTAGAGAGGGCATTTAATTCTAACTGATGACAGGATTACCTTTTGAGATTGCAAGCTAGCAGGTCACACTAAGCCAAACAACTCAACTCTTACATAACTCTTGCATGATGTACTTCTTTTTTCATAATGTTTTATTTCACAGTTTTATTTCGCTGAATCACTAAAGAGTAGTGCTGTGTGTTCTTTTTGTCTTTTGGAAAACTGTGTCATAGGCTTGAATAACGGATATAATTTAACTGCTTTTTCATCAGTCTCATCCCCTTTTAAGACATTTAAGCAGCTTATATTTGGTAATTGCAAAAGAGCAGTATTATTTCTGTGTTTTGTGAAAATTAATATCCAAACATACAGGAGGTAGGAGGAGTTGTATTTTGTCCAGCTTTAGTTATTTTCCTCATGAGAAGAGTGAGCTGGTCAATTTTTTTGTACCCACTTAAGAAATGAAACAGGTTGTTCAGGTATAAGAGAATTTTTGTAATCTGTATTACCAGTTTTCTCTTCTTTTACAAAGGGTGTTATTCAAGATGTGAAAGTCATCTTTATACCTAATGGATACATCACCCAGTGTCCTAATCTGAATCGCAGTAAGTAGCATTGGCTTTATTGTCCCTGTTTTAGATTTTTTTCATACAAATTACTTCTTTGTTTGAAAAAGAATATTTTCAGGCTTGCCATTTTTGCATGTGCTGGCTCTCCAGAAGGCAAAAATTCTGTGTAAACAGATTACATTTTATGTTCAGATAACAAGCAGCATATAAACTCGATTTATTTACGGGTTATTGTGTCTTGTTTTCTCTTTTGTTTCTTCTTACTCTTCCTTTATTGAGCATGCCCGACCTGCAGTGATTTTTTAAGTCTGGTGCAAGGAATCATGGATTTGCAAGAACTTCTGGCCAAAATGACTGCAAAAGTAGGTACCTAAGCTTCTTTGTCAATTACCTATTTCCTTCTGTCCAAAGACCAACATGAAAGTCTTTCTTCCTGTTGCAATTATTCTATGCTTTCATGGTAGAGCCATTTTTTTTCTCCTTCTGCCAGTAGCCCTGTCTGCACTGGCCTTACAGATACAGCTTCATGGATGTCACTTCTACAGCTTCTGTTGTCTGCTTTGCTATTTCTAAGACAGTGACAAAACGCCCAGGGTCTGATTTTTTTTTTTTGTAAGAAGCCTTAGCATGATTTCCCTTTTCATGCTGAGGGATAAACGCAGAAACAAAAGAGTGAAATCCCTTAACAATTTCCCTACTGTGTGATGCTGTCAGAGGGTGTGTGTTTGCCTGTGGGAAGTCCTGTGAAGTCTTCAGGACTGGAGTAGTCTCCTTCCTGGGAATTGAAATGAAGCCCCGAAATGAAAATGCCTGTGAAGCTGCCGGCTGTGCTGATCTTGACATCACCTTTGATCAGTGGGTTTTTCCACTGGAAAAGTTAACCCAGCTCCAGGTGGTGTGGTGTGTGCTTGGTGGTTTTTTGTTTTGTTGTGTTTTTATTTTTTTTTATTACTTTTACTCCCCTGGTTTGGATTGGGAATAGGATGAATGGGAAGCTACAGTGGGTTTTTTTTTTGTTTTGTTTGGGATTTTGGAGATTTCTTTAGGCTCTGCTCCCACAATGCCCAGTCAGCCTCTCTGTTAGCCAAAGCCCTTCAGCTAAGGCTGTGGCCAAGTTTTGGGGTGGACAGCTGTGTTTTAGAGGTGACTGAACCCCTGATATGTGTGTTAAAGGACAATCTGTGAACGCTTTTTGAGGTTAATGTTGGTGAGCCATCTGGTCTTTGGTAAAGGGCAATTAATTGTCTCATCTGAAAACACACTTAGGCATTAATGACTTATAAATTTAAGTGCAACTACAACCAACCTGTAGATGCCTTTAATCTCAATGTAGTTACCAAACAGGAATTTTAAAAATAGGATTTGTGTAGTAGTGCTACTAGTGGAAAAGCATTACACTTCTCACTGTGCTGCCTTTAAGTGTTATTTTTCTCCCTAATAAGAAAGGGGAAACTTTGTTTTTAGAGAGTGAGCACATTATAGTGACAAACCACTTCCTCAGCCGACATGCTCTGGACAGGCTGACTCCCAATGCAAAATGTGAAGATTTTAGTTCAATTTGCTGCTTCTACTATGAAAGAGAGGCAATTATTTTGAGCCCTGCTGGTGGTATAAGCAATTTCCAATTATGCACTGTACTGAGTAACTTGCTTTCTCTGCTGTTAATTATATTTTTGCTTGCTGGTACTTTACAAGGGGAAGCAAATAACACAGTGTTTGTACTGCAAGGACTCTGCTTCCATAAAGTGATGCTGGGATAATCCTTCATTGCGAGTTCTTTTTATGTTAGGCAGTGCACTGACTCTTTCATTACAGCTGTTACAGGAAGGTTGTTGTCCAGGAAAAATGCATGCAGCAGGAAAAAAATGAATGTGGTGGACAAATGCAGGTTAAAAATGGAGGTACTTGAGGGAAGCATTACGGCTTGTATCTGCCTTTTTAGTCCCAGCCACGATAGCCACAAGCAGTGCTAATATAGATAGAGGTATGTCATATGGGGATGATGTATGGCAAGGCTTTAAGGGCTGAGATCCTGTTTGGCAGGGCAAATGGTCAGAGAAGGGCTTGCTAATCTCCATGAGCAGTGAACCCCAGCAGCTGGTCCCACCCCAAGAGATGTGGGGCGTGAAGATGACGTTTGGGAAAAGTGGACCCTGTGGTTTGATTTCCAGTTGTTGCTTTTAGGCTCCACTAAATTTAGGGTTTCAGTTTCTCCCTCAATCCCTCTTTGGTTACAGCACTGAGTAGACCAGTGAATGTTGTGTGCAATGAATGTGTATGTGCAGTGTGTATAACGTAAAGCTATGAAGATTCACACCAGGGCTTATCTGGAGAGAAAACATCAGACTAGTGGCTTCAGGCTCCAGTAATTTTAGTAGCAGTGCAAATTCTGAATCTTCCCAGTGTATGTGTTTAATTGATTTCATCTCATGTCCTTAGATAAAGAGACACCGTAGGTCAGAATCTTAGAAATCTCGTGAAAAATGTTGATTTGCTGCAGGAGAAGAGGATCATGTTACAGTTCAGCATTCCCAACTGCCTCTTTAAATATAATGGCTAAAATAATTCCTGTGACTTTAATGATCTACTGAAATCAGTCTGGACAGCTCACAGACTGCGTGGAATATTATTGAGTAGAATATAATTTCTTTTTGGTAAATCATTGGGCCACACTAGGGTGTGCTTTTTATTCAGATGGGCTTGTTACGTGAAGAATTCCAGTACAAAACTTCCTACTGAATCTTTTTTGGTTGAGGTCAGAAAGGTTGAAACTCGAGTTTGATTAAACTAAGAAAAATCAAGCGTTTTAGTTCATTGATGGATTAGGTCATCTGGTTTGTTTACATCATGGATTTATATGGCCATCAATACGTTTACGATTAACCAAATTTTCCATGTAAATTTCGGTAGTTTGGGGGGTTTTCATATATTTTTGTTATTATTTTTTTCCAGAAACAATGGATTTTTGACAGAAATCTGTCATCTTTCAGTTATTTTTATGAGCTGAGAAAAAAAGCAAGGAAAGTGTTAGAAAAGTAAGTTTTGTGAATAATAGTTAGCCGAATATTCCTGAGCTTTAAGAATTTAGGATTTGATTACTATATGGAAAATGGTTAGTATGGTATGGGCTGCTTCTTCCTCATTAGTTTATTTCGGTTATAACCTAAGAAATGTTTGAAGCTTGAGACTTTTCTAATGATTTTTTTTAAATGTTCAACAAGTTGTGTGCATTTGACAGCATTTGGAAGGAATTTCGAGCTAATTTTAAAGAATCCATTATTTTATTGAGCTCGGTAGAATTTTTTCAATTAAGGCTTGAGGTTTAGAAAGAAGCGGGATATTTCTGGTCACTCTGGTATAGCAGGTAACAGTTAAATGATGATTTCTGAGGAGATTCTGTGGGCTATGATACATTCCCTAATCTCTGGGTACTGGAGGATTTGTTGTTGCATGCCTCCCTTCTGGTGTTCTACTTGATTGAGCTGCTATGTTTAAAGATACTTGTTAGAACAGGAGGGAAATTATATTTAAGCAACTAAAAGGTATCAAGATAATGCAAATGACAGAAAATGCGAATAAACTGAAAATATTTATAAGAGGATAGTTTTGCCTCTAAAACGTGAAAAGCAGTTTTAAAGTCACCAGATCATGCTGAGACTGGGGGAGATGAATATCAATCCCCTATTATCCCAGAATAACAACTTAAGAAATAAAGAGC
>BJBW01012580.1:0-24191 GCA_004320125.1 Scolopax mira | reverse complement strand
AAATATGTTGCTCTCTTACTGGAGGGAATGAAAAAAGATATATTAGAATACTTTCATTTAAGGGGGATGGAGTTTTAGAGGATGGAAATATATGAAATTCAGGTATATGCCATTATGCAAAAAATACTATAGCACTCTGTGTTCTTTTTTTAATAAAATTTGCTACTACTAAAATGTGGCAACCTGTAATGCAGGATAATGGCATCATATTTATAGCGGAATAGAGCTTGTATTCATCTTGTCTTGTACCAGATGTAGGTAGCCTTGCTATTTGCAGTGGCTTTAGTGTGAGGGCTTACACATGTAAGACAAATGTGAATGTAAAAATGTTAAGACCTTGAGAAACTCTTATCCAGCTGGCACCAGAGTAATTTTTAGAGCAATGGCAGTTCTGGGGTCTGAAGAATGCACGTATTTACTTCTAAATATTAAGCCTGTATTTATTTATTTAATTTTATTAGTAGTAAATATGAGTAAATTTTGAGTGCTTTTAGGAATTAGAGATCATGGCACAGAGTGCAAGGGGGTGGCTCCCCACTGGAGCATGGCAAGATGGTACCTTGCATGAAGGGGAATTCTATGATATGGCTTACAACAGGGTGGTTCAAAAAGCCATAGAGTGGAGTCCCCTGGTTTGGAGATTTTCAAGACCCACCTGGATGCTGTCTTGAATGACTTGCTCTAGCTCTGGGCAATCCTGCTTTGGCCGGGGAGTTGGACTAGATGATCTCTATGGTCCCTTCCAGCTCTGAAAAATTCAGTTTAATTCAGTGAAACTCTCTATTAATTGCAGTCTGGGAATATTTGGTACTATACTGAATTAAGATGTTTTCTTTCCCCTCTAAATCTCACTTGCTGATATAAGGTTAAAACGTTGCCAAAAGTTAGAAAGTATTCATCTGTCTGATGCTTGACAACAATGAGATGAGGATGATTAGGAAAAGTCAGTCTGCCAGTCTTCATGCTTTTTGATGTGTAATCAGGTTGATGATCAAGTAAATTTTTTTAAGAAAACAATTCTAGTTTGTTTTTTTTTTACTTTTGGTGGTGCCCGGACCATCCTATGCTGATTGTATGTGATTTGTTGCAGTACAGGAGACAGTTGCATGAGTCACAAAGTTGTCAGTTGGCATGGAAAGCTCCATCAAAGTCCGAGGAGTAGCATTAGTTTATACCTGCTGGCATCCTGGTTCAGTGTTTTCAAAGTCAAACTTGGTTTGGTTAAAAATAAGCATACTGCTTTCTCATATTTGCTTTTTTAAATCATGTGTTTGAATTGCAGAAATCTCATCAAGTTACTTTCATTTATAGTTAAATTATGCAGAAACAAGACTGAGTCAATTGGAAGACTGTCATTGTGAGAAGACTTGTCAAGTAAATGGATTGATCTATAGAGACAAAGACTCGTGGGTTGAAGATGATCACTGCAGAAACTGCACATGCAAAGTAAGAATTTCTGGAGAGTTTAAGGAGTAGAACCTAATTAAAACTTGAAAAGGGTCCTTGAATAAATAATGTTAACCCTGAGAATTATGTTTTTAGTATGCATCTAATGGCAGTATGAGCAATAAGGAGGGAAATGGTAAAATAAATAAATAAAAATTTGGTATTGCTTATGTGCAAGCTTCATAAATAAAATCTGCTTTCCCTTGACAACGCTTTCTTATTTGTTCCAATTGTATCTCTGAGGTCTTTATGGTTTTGGAGTGAAAGTGTGGCTTGTCTGTGTTTGGTTTGGAGTTGTTTTTGCTGCAGTAGTTTTTTCAAAAAGGAAGCATTATCTTAATAGTATTCATAGTTGCATTTTGCATGGTAACAACATGCAGATTCTGGTTTCAGTTTATCACTGAAAAACCGAGGAACGGAAAAGAATTAGTATGTAAATCTTGTCTTGTTGAAATTATTTGATAAATATCTGAAGAGAGTCTTTGTTTGCTCAAGAAAATAGAAAAACTGGTTGTTAAAGATCTCAAAGATAATTGGCACAGCCTAGAGAAAGTGGTGCTTACGTTCTCATAAAGATGGGCCTGTGTTTTCCACTTAATGTGCTTTGCTCAGGGAACATGAGGTAAAACCAGCAATATGTATCAAAATGGAGTGGCTCACCTTCCGATGTATTTTGAACCACATTTTATAGTTGGATAGGATTAAACTTGTTACTGAAGGATGTGTCTGTAATCCACAATGAATTTTTGTTTACTTAAATATTTTTCTGTCTTCTGCATTTTGTATTAAATGCTCACGAATTGCAACGGTTGTAGTTGAATTTTGTCTTAAAAACCTTTGCTTAGAGTGGAGTTGTGGAGTGCCGAAGGATGTCCTGCCCCCCTCTCGACTGTCCTCCTGATGCTCTCCCAGTGCATGTGAAAAGCCAATGCTGCAAAATATGCAAAGGTAAGTACATCCCACACACCTCCTAATTTCTGTCTCTAAGCAGAGTTAAACTTGTTCTGAAAGCAGGTGCATTTTATAATGACTTTCGTAGGTCTTGGTAATTGAGGTCACATGAGTCACAGTGCCAAACTTGATATAAGAAGAGAATAAATAATTGTTGAGAAATGAACAAACTTTGCAAATTTCTAAGATTCTTTTTTTGCCTATTGTCAGTGTGAAATTATTTGTCTACTTGTTTAGGGGTTGGGAAGCCTTACTTGGCTTCAGCTTCAATCTCCTGTTGGTGTTGAAGAGCATCCATCTTATGGTCTGAACTTTCTGTAGCGTTGAGTAACAAACTGAGCTGTTGTCTTTTCCCCTTTTTTATTTCAGGTTGGAAGCTTGTTCTTTAAAATAAACACGACAGAATTTCAGACCCTGGGTTACTGTCAATGTGTGGACTGATAGTTTCCTGTAATTAGTTTCAAACTAAATTAATGAGAAGAAAGAAAAAAGTAGTACATTTTGTGATGAGTGTTATTGTTGGTTTTCAGTTCCTTTTCCTGGAAATTGTGAGAAACACTGGCTCACACTTAGAATTTAAAGAGGACAAAGTCGTCGGAGCAAAGATATAAAAATTTATTGTACTAAACAGCGCTGAATCGGGTGCATCTCAAAGCAGAGGCACTGATCTTTAGCTTTTACATATTTTATACCTTTTTATACCTTTTTTCCCAGCCACCTGAGCTCCTGTCTTTCTTCTCATTGGCTGAGAAGTTGGAGCTCACATTCTTCCCGACTGCCTGACCTATTACAGATCTAGTTTACATCTTTTTACTTTACAAGGCACACACCCATTCTCCACACCTCGAATTAGTTGATTATATTACATGTGGTTCACAGTCTCTGCTATCATCTACTGTCCAGTGTTAGTAGTTACAGGCACCCTTGGTGCTTGGTAGTTGCACCCTTGGTGGTTGTCTACTTCATCTGGTGGTTGTACCCTCATTTTCATCAGTCACCCTCCAGGTGGCCTTCGTCCATTTCTCAGTCTTCCCTGTCCTTTGTCCATTTATCATCCGCCTTCAGATGTCCTTTGTCCACTTACTGTCTGTCATCAATCCGATTCTCTTTACCTAAATAGCTGCCTGTAAATCAGGGTCTCTGGACCACTCCAGGGCATTTCTAAGGATTAGTTGGATACAGCGGAGGAGACTCCACTATCACCAGGCCTCCTCTGTCAATACAGGCACGGTGACTAAAATATATCAAGTAGCTGAAGCAAAATTCAGCTCATTTCTCACAAAATGAAGGGTGTAAAATTCCTGGAAGGAATATTTAATGTTTGTTGTCTTAGTAGTAGTACAAGGGACAGAGACAATTTGTACATGGAAATTTTAGCTGAATACTGATGCCAGTCTTACCTTAAGAAGCACAAATTATCTCCTGTCCCCTCTATTCTTAGAGATGAGTAAACTTCACCATGAATTTTTCAATAATAGATTGAGACAGGGATGTTGAATTATTTTAAAATTTATTAGGAAAATAATAACAGGTATTTTAGCATGCTGTCACCTTTCTTCTGTCGCTGAATTCATCAGTCCCGTGCACAAACGTCCTTCAGCTGTGATCTTGCTCTTGTTTACACAAGGCATCTCATTTCTCTCAGCTGTATGTCAGCTTGAGTATTCTGCTTGCTAAAAGGTGTTTATGAACTGAAGTGGCAAAGTGGCTCTGCGGGCCCGTATTTTTTGTCTCAAAATGTTTTTATTTGTGGCATTGAGAGTCTCGGAAGTTCTTTTGTGAAACTGGATGCTCCTGGTAACACACCTTGGCTGACATGCCCGTATGTACAAGGGCCGGAAGCTGTCACAAAGGAATTGCAAGGCACAAAACTGTAGATGCAACCTAAATCCCCAGAAGTAAACTGTGTTCCTGTTCTTTGTCGTGGAAAGCCGAACAATCAAACTTGCCTTTTGTCAGTGATTGGCACAAACTTGACTCGTTATTCTGACAAGAACTCAGCATGTCAGTCAATGGGAAGAGATGTATGGAAGTTGATTGAAATTGATTGTAAATGCCAGCTCCTTGACAGAATGATGTGCTAGGGCCACAGTCAGTCATTTTTGGGTAGATAGCAGTAATTGCTGAGGCTTTCCAAAGAGCTGCACTGCAGGTGTTAATTTCCCTGCGCTTTTCCTATTTAGCTCTGATAGAATCATCAGTTGTAATTTGCTGTCTCGAGGGATTATTGAATGGATGGATTATTGAGCAATGTCCTGTCTTAGCTGAGGGTTAACGAACAAAGTAGCTCTAATGTCTCACATGTTAAGGGTTTTAAAGATGAAGTGGTCCTGTTTTGATCCCTGCCATCTTGTGTTAGCCTTCCTACTAATATTTGACAAAAGACTATAATTTTGTTTAAAATCTCATCATTTTTCTGAATTGTGTGTTAACTTGCTTTCTGGCATGTCCATTCTTTTCTTAAACGCTGACATGTCAGGAAAATAGACATAAAGAATAAAGAAAATTTTCTATCTCCTCTCAAAAATAGTTACTGGGATTCCTAGTTTTAAACAAAGCTTCCTCATCTGAAATTTTCTTCGTAAGTGAGGTAATAGGGCTTTCCTAGTTTTAGGAAAATCAAGGAAATTAGGATGCCACAAGGAAGAAGATGCCACAAATTTTTAAATGTATTGTTGTTGATGATGGAAACAGTTGTTCTGAAAATCTTGCCCTTTTGGTTTTGTTTGTTTGTTTTGTTTGGTTTGGTTTTGTTTTAAAGCAATGAGCATTTTCAAGAAGGTAAGTTTAAACAAAGTCATTAGAAGCAAATGTATGTCTGTAAGTTTATGAAGGTTGATATAGCAGTACTTTATGTTTAAAATTTCGGAATCAAGCTGGTTATGACAGTTGCTTCTGTGGAATGCTCCTTCTTGGTAACACCCATGAGGAGTACATGCATGGACCTCTAAGTGCTTGGTTCCCTTACCTTGGCATTCAGGAGAGAAATTGGGGTAAAACAGTTACTAGACAGTCTGCAACTTCTTTTTTTTCCTTTTAAGAACCAAGTACTTTGAACACTTTCACTGTGCATGTGCCTTGACTCAGGAAACTTTGAGGGCTTTGTTTAATTGCAACATAAGATTCGTAGCTTTTAGTTCTCCGTACCGCAACAAAAAGTTATTTTATCAGTTTTTAGCACTGATCTTGTAAGTAATGTAAAGTGCCTTTATGACGGATACTTGATTTGTGTAAGTTCTCTTTAATTAATGGATTTACTATCCTCCTCTGGATTTGAAGATTCCACAGCTAATTCCAAGAGGCCTGAGATAGTTCTGGTAATACTTGGCTGAGCTGTATGCTACTGTGGCCTTGCTGGAGGTTACCTTCTTTGTAAGCTAAGCTGGTTGTCTCTCTTGAAATGGATGAGGAGTGCTCACCTTTTCTGGTCTGTTGGTTTGGTTGTGGAGCCTGTTATCTTTAGCAGAACGGGCAGAACTTCAGAGAGGAGTTTTTTTTTAGTAGGAGCTTTCAGTTTCCTGGGAAATATGCTTATTTCAAGTGTCTTTAAAAATATTTTTCTGAAATAGATTTTTACAGTTTGTTGACTCGGAGTCATTCGCTGGATCTAATCCGTTTTTGCTGTGCTCCAGCAAGCTGAAGAGTTCACCTTTGTGCCCACAAAAAAAAATCTGAAGTTTTAATTGAAATCTGTGCTCTCTTGATGAAGAGTACACTAATAAATGTCTCCAGTTTTTGAAGTGACTCATGTAGACCTCTAGTAACACAAAGGCTGTAGCTGATCTACAGAATGTCAGTAACTAAAATATTTTCTATCCAATACTAATAAATTTGGTCCAGTCCGTATTGTCTTCTGCTCTTTTTCCTCCTCTTTAGTTTGGGTAAAAGTATTACTTGCTCTTAAAATGAACCTATTAGCTACTTTGTTTATGATTATATATAATACTGACTTCCGATAGAAGCAAAATGCATTATCTTTTAAATGTATTGATACTTTTTCAGTGTATGTGAATACTGGTTTTACTTTTGTGTTACACCTTCCATTTGTTTACTAATTAAATACTGATTTAATTTATTTATTTTTAATCTCCTGCCTTCTCCTCTCAAATCACAGCAAAGTGTATCTATGGAGGTAAAGTGCTCGCAGAAGGTCAACGAGTATTAACCAAGAGCTGCAGTGAATGTCGAGTAAGTTGCAGTTGTATAAACTTTTTATGATTTTAAATGTATGTGTGGTGGTTAAAAGTAACAGTGATAAGTTAGTGCATTTCTTTAGGCTTCCTTCATGCAAACGTGATGTCCGTTGTCTTAAATGGAGACCCTGAAGTCAGTGGAAGCCACAAATACAAAACCAAGACAGGAATATGACCCTTGCAGGGTAATGAAAAAATAGGGCAAAATGACTCGGAGGGATGTTTTCTCATTTATCTCCACTTTATGAGCTTGAGAAAAAGGCAGTGTCAGCTTGAGCCACTTACTAATTTCAGCCAAATTGCTAAGATTTGAAGGAATCTGGCTTATATAATTTGAGTTACTCTAGATTTACCTTAGTATTATTTAAACTGTATGTACCATGGCTAATAATTGACGTAATTTACTAAATATTGGACTGAGCTGGGATCTTTCTTGGCAAATTCATAACACTTGGTCAATTCTAGTCAGTATTGAAGAGAATGCAGGTAAATGGAGACTGCATTAGATAGGAACATTCAGGAAGTGTCTGTGAATATGAGAGTGCTACATAGTGTGTAGAAACCAGTTGTGGCAGAAATCAGTTGTTGTTGAAAGCAGTCTTAGAAAAAGAGAGTAGTAGTAGATGATTATAAAAGGTCCGTATTATAAAAATACCTCCTGAGACGTGTATTGGTTGTGGGTATGTGTGTTCTTTAAATATGATTAATTGCTTCAGAAAGGCACAGCTATTTTAAACACGTTTGCTCTCACATGTAATTTTCAAGTATTTTTGGTTTTGCATCTTGTTGAGTTTGTAGAGGGGGAAGGGTGATAAATGGGAGGCTTACAAATGTTATTGTCAGATCAGTATGTTAGAACAATTATGAAAAACATTTGGAAAAGATCACAATGATCTGGTTATTGTTGTGCTTGTAGCTGAGTGTACAGAGTAGCAATTTTATGTTCACTAATGGAAACGGGCAATAACTGGTTGCAGATGTTGTGAAAGCAGCTTGTTACACAGAATTACTTTGCTGTTGTTAGTGTTTAGCTGTATAGGGGTGCTCAACATTGTATACACAAATACATGGGCAAGGTCGTTGCCTTGAAGACAGACTAAGGTGCTTGTTATTTACAATATTGCATAGAATGTTTATATGGGAGGGAAAGTGTCTATACCAAATAAGATCAGAACAGGAGAGTTTTCACAGTGAAGTGAAACCAGAGAGAATGATCTGAATTAATTCAGTAGAACTTCTCTGTGCTATAAGAGCATTATATTCATCATTATGAGTATGATAATACATTCATGAAGATTAAAAGCAAATACTGACCATGAAATGTCTGTCAGAGTAGAAATGACTAAAATAATAATGAAAAGAGCTTTTTACTTCCTGTTAAAGGAAATTGACATGGCAATGCCAATTGCAGTAACGCTGCAGTTTGTTACTTACATCTTAGTGGAGAGTATTGATAAGTACTTGAAACAGAATATATGAATGTAATACCAGGAAAATAAAATAAGTTCATGTTGCAAACAAAAGAAAAAAGGTGTTTCCACAGCTGTGTTTCAAGAAGGCAATGAACCTCACCTGCAAAGTTTGTCATTCTGACTCGGGAGAGTTTTGAAGTGGGTGCTTACATCTACTTCTATGACATGATGTGTTTCTAGACAGGAGGTTCATTCATTGTGTCTTCAGCGTGACCTCTTACAAGCTGTAAGCAAAACATCTACTTATTTACTGACTCAACTGGGAGTGTTTACTAGATGAAGAATGAATGGTGATGAGTCCAACTGTGGTGATTGTTGTCTTTTTCTATTTGATGTGAGCCTACTGGTGGACAAGGTATTGTATGAGTAAAGGAAGAGCTTTGTTCTAGGGGAAGGACCGTAAAAAATTAGTATGGTTTCATTTTCCAGGCTTGAAAAACAGACATCAAGTTTGAAAAGCTGTTGATCCATGAAGGAATACACTAGAGTACACATCAACTGTCAATTTATTAGGGTTGGTAAAAGATGACTTAAAAATCTTGGGGAGTGGCTCTTGTGTCTGTAAAGGAGGATGTATTTGTAACTGGGATAATGTCAAAAAGGTGAAGTTGAAATTTCACATTTCAGTTTTTTGTTTGAAGATAGTTCTTTTACTCCTGCGTAGGTACTGATCCAAGCTTAAGAGGCTTTTAACTTCTATAATTTTGCTGTCTCACAAAAATAATAATACTGATGGATCCAGATATATCAAAGATTTGATTTATCAGGCTATGAGCACGTTTTTATTTCTGAAAACTAATCCAGACTAAAAATGTATTTATGATGCACATCCTCTTAACCGTAAGCACAGATGTTCCTGATAGACAGCCATTCCTAGCTGGAATCCTGCCCACAAGCACTCTCTAGATAAATCTACAATGGCAAAATGATAAAATTAGTGTGCAGGTATTTCTAAGAATCACAGAATGGTTTAGGTTGGAAGGGACTTCTGGAGGACATCTTGTCCAATTCCCCTGCTTGAGCAGGGCCACCTAGAGCCAGTTGCCCGGAGGGCTTTTGAGTATCTCCAAGGATGGAAACTCCACAATCTCTCTGGGCAATCTGTGCTGGTGTTTGATCTTCCTTGCAGAGAAAAATTGTTTCCTGATGTTCTGACAGATTCTTCTGTGTTTCAGTTTGTGCCAGTTGTTTCTGGTCTTGTCACTGGGAACCGTTGAAAAGGTTGTCTTTACTCTCCCTTTAGTTATACAAGGGGCAATGGGCACAAGCTGGAACATGGGAAGTGCCACTCAAATATGAGGAAAAACTTCTTTACAGTGAGAGTGCCAGAGCCCTGGAACAGGCTGCTGAGAGAGGTCGTGGAGTCCTCTTCTCCGGAGATTTTCAAGACCTGCCTCAATGCAGTCCTGAGTGCTGTGCTCTGGGCAATCCTGCTTACCAGGGGAGTTGGACTAGGTGATCTCTAGAGGTGCCTTCTAACTCTGTCAAATCAGTGACTCTGTGAATATGCATTTGTAAAGTCTGTCTGAGCCTTCTTATCTCTAGGAGAAAGTCCCAGCTCTGTCCACCTTTCCTCCTGTGGGAGATGCTCCAGTCCCTTACTTATCTTCGTGGCCCTTGACTGGTCTCTCTCCATTTGTTCCATTTCTCTTGTACTGGGGAGGCCAGAACAGAACCCAACACTCCCAGTGTGGCTTCACCAGCACTGAGCAGAGGGGAAGGATTATCTCTCTTGATCTTCTGGCAATACTTTGCCTCGTGCAGCTCAAGTTACCATTAGCCTTTTTGGCTGCAAGGGTACAACGTGCAAGGGCGTGTGTTCAACTCAGTGTTTGTGACCCCAGCCCGCACTGATGGAAGGGTTGTTCTTTCCTGGGTGCAGGACTTTGCACTTCTCCTTGTTAAACCTTTTGAGTTCCTTCTGGCCCATTTCTCCAAGCTGTTGAGTCCTCTAAAAAGTGCAAGTGTGTTTATGCTTTAGAAAACTGCACCTTTCTGCATTCAAGAAGTGGTTATTTTGGCTTGTGGATTTACCAATATGGTGACATGGCTTATTTGAAGTCAATGGAAAGAATTCTTTAACTTCTGTTGGATTGGAAGTTTACTGCTTATCAGCTGGCTTCTGGTTAATGCCTGTGAATGACACAGTGCCTGTTCATAACTGGACAATGTATTTGACAGCAAAAGATAAATTCCTTTTCATTAATTTTGGGAGTGGGCAGTCCAAGAGTGCCATACAAATACTAGAAGATAGATAGGGCTCCACTGACTTTCAGAAAGCTTGACTAATAAGTTTTCTGTAAAGATAAGGAACAGTGTGGTTCCTGGAGTGACAGCTAAGGACACTATTTAGAACTTTCTCCCGAAAGGCTGATCAACAACAGCTAAAACAAAAGGGGGGGGAAAAAAGTCCCAAACAACAATAAAAAAACCCCAAAATAACATTATCTGAAATCTTGCTATTATTTTCCAAAGCGGATCATCTGAGAGGAGCTGCTTGTGGTTCAGATTTTTACTGCATGTCACTGATTAGGCTTATGGCCAATTATTTTTTATGTACTTTTGTAATGACAAGAAATTAAATTATCTTGTTGTAAATATTTGACTCCACATTTCATTCTTTGTGAATTGTATGTCACAGTTGGCGCTTGACCTATTTATTCCAGAAGAATGTCTTTTTGACATCTATTTCTGTCCAGATTCTGTGACTACCTATGTGAATTGAGTATTAAAAAGTTGGTAATTTTTTTAGGGCTGCCTGAAGCAATAATTCTGAAGTGTGAACTGTTCTTGCTTATCTCAGTAGATAAAATCTGGAATCTAATGATGATAATTCTTATAATTGAATCTGTACTAGTTTTGAACAAATTGATTTTAATCCAAAGAATACTCAACATGGAAACATTTTAATTGTTTTAAAACTTAATTAGAAATATGTTTGATTTGTTTTCCCAAGATGCAAATTCTGCAGAAAATGGAAAACTGTAGGGAAAAAAAAATCTTACTGCCATTAAATGAATGGAATTCTCTACTTGTGGTTTTTTTAGGTCCTTATGATTCACTAAAAAGAACTTGAATTGAATTTGCTTTAGCTTTTTGACTGATCCTGATCACTGATAAGTCTTTAATACGACTTCTTGATTTCTTGCCATGTTTTTGACCAGATTTATTGTCAGTCGACGCTTTTTGTCCATGTGTGTTGACATACTGTACCCTTTCTGCTGCAGTTGTCTTGTCTGATCTTGAATGAGCCGTGAGTTATAGCCAGAGCTTTTCCAGCTGGTCGTTTGATAACATGAAGTAACTGATGGCTCAGTGTGTCTGGTTCTTTTATCACCTTTGCTGCTGCAGTTGCACAGGCGACCGTGGGGCATCCCTCCCTTTCACTGATGGAAGTGAGATCAGGAGGAGATCTAATACCTTCATTAACTTCACTGTTCTTGTGTGGGCACTTGTTTCAATGATGCATGCTCTACGTGATACTGTACACAGCTGCTGCTTTTTTTTTCCAAGAAAAAGAGCACTCGATGCCTGTAGGGTTTTTTATTTTATTTTTTGTGACAGCAACTGATGCAACTTGCCAGTAAAGACGATTGGGAAGGAGAAAAATGCTTTGGCCCTGCTTAGCAGTCTCAGCAGCAGTGACAAGGAGGGATTGTGGAACAGTCTCTTTGCTCTCCCTGGTTCTGCTGTGCTCAGTTGTGAGTCCTGTGAGCTGCCGGGCACCTTGTGTGTCATTTTTGTGCATCATTTACACCTTGTTGACTCTGCAGGTGATTCTGCATACAAAACTGTGCAGGGCAGCTTGATGCTGTGCGAGGGAATTCTGGAGCCTCAAGCAACATAGCTGTGGCATGGCTGGGGAGACTAATGACTAGCACCTGAGCTAGCCTTTTGGCGTGGTGTGGCACAGTGTCTTGTAGATGTGAAAGCAATCTTCTGTCTCTCTTTAGAGGTGTTTCTTCATACAGGGTAGACACATAAGTATTGTCAATATCCGTTGTTCAAATCTGACCTATCTGATCCCTCAGATTATGAGAACCGAGGCGTTAATAACATACTTTGTCATCTTTTTTAGTATTAGTTCTCTTAGCCCTAGATGTGTTTGGATCATATTTTTAAAGTTCTCTGTGCAATTACAGGAGTTAGAAAATGTCATTTATTTTTTTGAAGGAAGCAGAAATTCTAGTTCCATCTTTTCATTCCGCCATCTGCCACCAGGCATCATGAAAAATAGTTTGGGAGGAGTGAGGACTAGATTCATATCATAGAGCTGTATGGGCAATATAGCAGGCTGTCTGCTTTCTTAGTAGAGTTTCACAGCCCTTAGGAAAATGGGATTACTCAGGTGTGGACAGTCATGGTGGGATAGTTATTGTAGCTCCTACTGAGCAAAAATCCTGGTTGTTTATCTCTGCTCTGCTTGCCAGTTCTCAGTGGTGGTGTAGCTGCAGAAGGGATGCTGAAGAGGTAAATTGTGAGATGGGGAAGGCTGGAGGGGGGGATAAGGGAACAGAGGAGGCTGTTTTGGGACAAGATTGTTAAGAAGCAGGAAACTGAAGAGCAGGACAGCTCTTTGGTCTGGAGACATGACGAAGCTGATCTCCTGGATGCGAAGAAGATGGAGTAAAAACTTAGTGTAAAATCTCCCCAGAAAGTCTCTGTTTCTCTTATTGTAGAAAATTTCTACCAGACATAGTCTTACTCTAAATCTAGCAGAAATTGAAATGATAGAAATATTTTGACCGTGATTTATATTTTATATAACGATGTCTGTATGGATGCCTCAGGATAGGATTTTGCTTTGCCATACCTTTGAAGGGACCTAATATTTGGAAATTAAGTGATAAGTAATTCTAAAGAACAGACCCTGTTAATTCGACACGACAGAACAACATGGTGAAAATGTTGGTCTTCTATCTGCTGTGTGTGTTTGGGTTGAAGTTAGGTAGTTATGTAGAGTTGTGTAGAATATGCAAGAGAAATAAAGCTCAGACTTGCATAAGGCAGGAACAAAACAAAAACGAGTAAAATTCTTTAATTACTTCAGATAATTGGAAGGAAAATAACTGTATTTGGAAATGATGCATTTGGAAAAACTACTACAGAATTTTGAGCTTAAGAGCCTTGTTTTTTTTTTTAATTTCAATTCTGGGCATAGAAATGTCCTTGTAGATTACTTTGTATTCAATGTTGTGGTGTAAAGAATGAATTTAACTTGCTGCCTGCTAGTTTATGAGTGTTGTAACTAGAGGTTAGTAGAGGTATAGATTGAAAATTATGTGATCCTTGCCATTGCACAGGTTTTCATCGATGTAATTTTTAAAAAATGTTGTTTATTTTCAGAATGGAGTTTTGGTAAAAGTAACAGAGACTTGTCCACCATTGAACTGCTCAGAAAAAGATCACGTTCTTCCAGAGAACCAGTGTTGCAGTGTTTGTAGAGGTAAGTCAGAGACTATGCATGCCTGGAAGGAATGTAAGTTGCTGATTCAACAGAGGGGGATACACTGGAAGGAACAATTCCTTTTTAATGAAATATTAGGTACCTCTATAAACCTGATTCTATAATTAGCCTTCACGTAAAACCAGTCTTTGATATTCCTTTGGGTAGAAGACTTACCAGATACAAAGCTGTAATTGCTCTGAATTAGAGAGGGGAGAGAGAAAAGGAAGAGTTGGGGGAGAAGCGGTGCAGTATCTCTTAAGAATTCCCATTAGGAAGAAGTTATGTCTGAAAAAGAGGAATTTCGTGTTGCTTAAACTCCTAACTGCACTGAATGTACAGGGTTTCGGAAATGGATTTTTAAGCTATTTTAAAATTACAATAATAATAATGTTTAGATTCCAGTTTGATGGACATTTTGAGGTTGATTTGTATCTGAGCACTCTCAGGACTCTTATTAATTAAGCTGGACAAGTACAGAATAAAAATGAAATAACAACCCTGTGTATGAAATAATTCCCTGTGTATGTATGTATTGTACCTGTGTTCCACACCTCTCCCTTAGTGCTGAGTCTCAGCTGAGCTTAATGGGAGCCTGGTCTCTCTGAGAGGATTTGCCTGTCAGTTTTTAGGGGAGCACCTTGGAAATGTCAAGCAAGATGCATGCCAAATGAGCGTTTGACTTTTTCAGCCTTAGATGGTTATTGGGGCCTGCTGAACCTCTTGCCTGTGGTGTCGCTGTAGATGCCAATGAGGGGCTCTGAATCTCTCCCTTAGAGATATTAGTGAAATATTAGTTAATAAATGCACCTATTTACTAAGGCCTTGAACTTGCAATCATATGCGTGTGGTTCCAGGGGCCAGCGTGTTTGAGACTGCTTGCTGGGTGATGGTCTAAGAAAACACACATTTAATTTTTTAAGGAGTTTCTAGAAACATCTGTGACTATTTAAGCAAGCAGTAAATGTTGCTTCTTTGTCCCTCAGAGGAGTTGGTGTCTTAATGATACTTCTTAACAGATGGCTCAGTTTGATGTAGTGCAGAACTGAAAAAACTATCTTCATTACTTAAAAGCATTAGAAATCTGAAAGCTTCAAAGTTGATGAGAGACAATTTCTGCAATTATTCCATTCTATATTATTGTTAATGATAGGTACTCTTTTTAGATATTCATCCCCAAACTATTTTTATTATTTATAAAGTAGCATGAATATGTATACTTACGTGATCGTCTCTAGGAGCAAAGGAAGGAATTGTACTTTCACTTCCTATGAATTCTGATATGTGGTACTTTAAATCGATACATTAAACTTCCACTTCAGTTCTGCTTTAGCTGACTGCTAAAACAGTCCCCCCTCCTTCTGTATTTCATCTTTGCTTTTTAAAATTCTTTTGAAAATTGTGTTAAAAGATGTGATTAATGTTGTCAACTTTACAAAGGCATAAATTGAAGTTAGCACTCCTAAATGGCTTTTTATATCTTGAAGTAGAATATATGCTGCTTGACACTTTTAATTCAGTTGCATTTAACCCAAAGTGGTAGTATATAATTTTATCATATTTAGAGTGTTGGTGTTAAAAATGGATATCTAGTAATAATTCCATATTTGGTACAGGTTTTGTCATGCAAAGAGGTGCCCTCTGTTGTGGCAAGCAGGCCATAGTTTCTGGTCCTGTCCTGTGCCAACATATTCTTTACTGGGAAAGGATAGAGTGCTTCTCCATTTTGCTATGATGACCTCTTTCAGAGACTGTATTCAGCTTTTATTGTTGAAGCAAAAGCAGTGAGGAAGAAGTATTGTAGTAAATATAGTCCTGAGTTACAGAGTGTTTATTGGAAGCCCACGTGGATCATTTGCACATCATGTGCAAATTTCACATTTTATATATGATGATACAGAGAATTCTTTGCATTGGCCCTTAGCTAGACCTTTAGTTAGTCAACAGAGTGACGAATAAACATTTATTAGTAATGTTAAATGAGAAGAGTAATTCTATGTAAAGTTTATCAGTGCATACTGGTAGGTTCTGCTTTTGTATCAGCTTGTACTTGCTGTAGCATCTAGTTGTTGAAACTGAAAACTTCTTCTGAATTTCATGTTCTGCATGATTATAGAATACCTTTGCTGAACTGGGCAAGGGCGAGGGGTTTGCAGCTTGTGCTTTTCTAGCTGCAGCAAAGGAATTTCCATTTAATGAAAGGATAAATGTGGGGGATCAACAGAAGACAAAAAACACAGAAATGCGGAAATTTGATGATGCTGCGGCATGAGACTGTACCCTCTTCAGGGATCTTTGTAATATCTACTACAATAATAGATAAGTGCCTAAAATAAAATAGGGTATGCGAGGTAACAAATAAATCTGTGGTGTTTATGGTGATAGAAATTGGGAGTCAGCAGAGGACTGAGTTGAATACTGTAATATACACCACTGGTGGGCTTCCTGGATAGCCATTATTGTTTGTAAGTGGTTAGAAAAGTAAAGGCAGCAAATAATACCTTTTCTTCCTCAGGTTTGCTACATGAGTTTATAGCACAGCAAAAGCTAATATTTTTTTAAGTCAATTTCTAGATTTCAATAAAGTGATTGTATAAGGTGTACGGCAAGGCAAGTGTAATATGGAAGAAGTCTGCTCTACAGTGACAGCTTATTTTTGTGATCTGATGTGCATGAATGCAAAAATGGGCCTCGTCAGATCTGTATAAAGGTCTATCCTTGAATGTTTATATCTAGAGTATATTTAGTTTTGCCCTTCATCTTTGTGTTTTAATATAAATGTCTACTTAAACTATGTGACTACTTTATACTTTTCAGCAGGACAGCTTCAGTATTATGAAGCTCTCTTCTTTAGCTTACAGAAATTTTAGTTAATTTTAAAATTTTACAAAGAATCATTGTGTAATAAAATATATTTTTATTAGTTTTTTGGGAATCAGTCATTTTTCTTACAGCATGGCTGCTCCATTTTTTATAGCCCAGGGACAAATCTAATACAAAAAAAAAATAGTGTCATAAAAGTGGTTTATTGTTCCCTTTAGCTGTTTTTCTCCATGCCAAAGAGAGTGTATAATTTTGAAAGAGTGTATTTTTCCTTTTTTGAATGAGTGATTCAAATAAAGTTTCATGAGAGAATTTTTATGTTGTTATGCTCACAATTTCAGTATGTAAGAATAGCCTTAACAGCCCAAGCAGCTTCAGTCACGCTCCCCTTAATAGGGAAAGTGTGAGGAAATAATGAAATTGTGAAAGCTATTTGGTTTCTGGTGAAAGTAGCTTTTATTTGCTGTCCTGTAAAATATTTTGGCTGATGGTTTTGGGTTGACTGCTGATGCTGGTTAAGAGGAATTGGGGAGTCGTACTGGCGAGCTGACTGTGTGTTTCATGGCAGGGAACAGCATTTCAATCTAAAAGTGGGGTCTCTGCCACCCTTATTTGTGTTGTTTTGTTTTATTTTAAGGATGTTTTTATTCTTTCAATTAGAGGATGAGAAGGCTCTTCAGTTAGCACATTTCTCATCTTTCCCTGTCTAGTGATGAAACTGAGTTTTGATTTTTCAGAAATTGAACGTTTCTCATTCATTGCTGTGAGGTATGAGTTACTTCAAGCATTTTGATTTCATTAAGATTTAATGGAGGTTGATAAATATGAATTAGTTAATTTCTAAACATATTTATAACGTTACTTAGGATTTAGAAGAGCTTTATATCTTTATAAGCTTGTTAGGCTATGCAGTACCATTTTTGTAATGCACACAAATAAGCAGTATGAAATAACGTCTGTATTGATAGAGCAGCTTGAAAGAATTCCTGGAGTTCCTGTTTTATGTCAGACCACTGAGTTCTGGGACCATAGTCTCTGAAGGCATGAAAACTGCTGTTTGAAGTGCTTCGTTGTTCGAGTCATTAAAAACTGATTCAGATCATGAAAGGGCATATTTCCTAGTGCAAATTTTATGCTTCTTCCTATGAGTTATCCCCCAGATTTACTTTGCGCATTTATATAGTAACTGTGGGGTTAAATCATAACAATAGTAAAGATTTTGAGGTTGAAATTACTTGGGACCTTTTGAACACGGTAATGCTATTAATGGAAACATCATTGGTGTTCTATTTAGAAAGCCTCTTAAATGTGAAACAGTGAAGTGGATTGCTGAAGGGTAACTTCTTGAACAAGAGAACAGGGCTTTTACAGTTTTTGAGGTGAAAATCTAGGGGTACTGCAAGAAGCACAGAAAGCATTATAGATGTTATAAGGAAACCCTCAGAGAAATGGGAGGCATAACATTGCCCTTAAAAAAAAAAAAAAAAGGAAAGGAAGAAACATGGGTAGGATGTATTGATTCCAGCTGCAGTCTTGAATGAGTTCATGCATTCTTCAATCAATAATTAAGCCAAATTACCAAATATGTTAAGTACTTAAAAAACGGGATGAAAGCACAAAGCAGCTTAACATACTGCTCTGGAAATGGGGATTCTGGGAACCGGAACCTGAAGACATTGAGAAGCTTGGAAAAGTAAAATCAATTTTCAAGTGTCTCAAAATGGAATAAATGTTTAATTTTAGGTAATCTGACTTGGGATCACTAAGCCCTAGCTAGTTGTGCAGTTCCTGATGCTGCAGAAGTTAGAGTTTTATGTCTGCTAGCATGAAATCTGATCTTTTTCTTATTGGTCTTAATACAGTTATTAATGGTTATTCTGCAGCCAAAGAGAAAGAAGTAGGAAGATATTCATATGTTCTTTAAGAAAAATTGTAGCAAACATTTCAGCAGCCTTGATAAGGAAGAGAGCAATGTTACCAGAAATGTTTGGGGAAGGAACAGAGGTCATCAGGCCCATCAAAAATCTAAACACACTCTTCAATATTTAATTCCCCTGTTGGTAGTATCTAATTGTATCTTGAATGACTTTGAAGGGCTGTTGTGCACATTTATGACTTTGTGTGTCTGTGTGAGGGGAAAATGGTTTCTGACATCTGTTCTGAATGTGTTTATCTGTAATTTTAATTCATGCTCACTTGCCTTGTCATCTGTGTTGGCCTGAAATTAGTTTAGATTATCGGAACTATTTAAGATTTTGTGTGCTTCTGTCAAATCCTCTCCAATTGCCTGCTTGCTCAGATGTGGTGATTCTATTTTAAGCCATTTCTTATATTTAGAGTGGAGCTGACTGCCTCAGATAAGACTTTGCTGAATATTCTGAAGTCTCAGTAATTCAGTTATTTTCACCTGGGCAATCGGAATGCATGCCCTCTGCTAGCTGCCACCCATGGTTGAGATCCAGACATCCCACTTGCAGTATCAACGGGTAGGTTTGCCATCTGTGTCGATATTTTAAAGGAAACCTATAATCCATTTCACACCAAGCGATTAATAAAAATCAGGCATTTGCATTCTTTTCCATTCTGCTTGCTTGAGGATAAGTAATTGCTCCCATATGTAGATTGGCCATGAACAGACTGATGTTTAAGTCAGTGCTTAGATTCCTCCCTGTTTAGTTGGGAATATAAGCATGATCGCTGCAGTCAGTGCCTGACTGTTTTGCTGAGTAAGAGGGAATTAAACTATTTAGCTAAATTTGACAAAGAAATGGGATTTTTAAAGGTGAGAACAACGCAGCTAGCTTATTTCTTCATGTTACAGTCCAAATATGAGGTGGCCTTATTTGCCAAGAGCAGGAAAAGCACTCAGGCCCAATGTGAACTAAGATAAAGTAGATGGCATTTTATTCCTTTCTTGCCTTCAGAACCCCAGCTGGGGAGAAGGTAGACCAGGGCCTAAGAAGTGCATGAACCAGCCAGACTTCCTTGGTACGTGCCTCTTGACTCACTTGAAGTGCTAAATGTGTATCTTCACTGCAAAAGAAAAGTACTTGGACAAGCTTCTGATCCAATCCAACGGTACGCCTACCCTGACAGAAGCACAGTGAACCCACTCTATAACATTAAGTACATTAATTTGTTTTGGAAAAGCTTGGTTACATACAGTGTTGTGGCACCTTGCTTGCCCTTAACCACAATGGTTTCTGGTTTCCACTTAAAGAGGTATCATGGAATTGGGGAATTGTTGGAGTTGGAAGGGACCTCTAGAGATCATCAAGTCCACCTCCCCTGCCAAAGCAGGGCTGCCCAGAGCACATCACTCAGGATGGCATCCAGGCAGGGCTTGAAGATCTCCAGAGAAGGGGACTCTGTGACCTCCATGGGCAGCCTCTGCCAGGGCTCTGGCACCTTTACCCTAAACAAGTTTTTCCACGTATTTGAATGGAACTTCCCATGTTCCAGCTTGTGCCTGTTGCCCCTCGTCCTATCGCTGGAAACCACTGAAAAGAGTCTGGCTCCATCCTCCTTCAACCCACCCTTTAGATATTTATAAGCATTAATAAGGTCTCCCCTCAGCCTTCTCCAGGCTAAAGAGTCCCAGCTCTCTCAGTCTTTCCTCATAAGGGAGGTGCTTCAATCCCTTAATCATCTTCATTGCCCTTCGCTGAACTCTCTCCAGCAGCTCCTTGTCCCTCTTGAACTGGGGAGCCCAGAACTGGATGAAGTATTTTAGTTGTGGCCTCCCCAGTGCAGAGCAGAGGGGGAGATTGTTTTCTGAAATGCTATGGCAAACTGAAGTTGAGTCACTTTTAGTGAGCATTTTTTAAAGTCAAACAGTCTTTCACAGGTCTCTTGTAATAACAAATGCCAAGAAAATCTAGGGATGTAGTAGGTGTTCTCTCATTGTGTATTCGTAATTAGGAGAACAATAAAATGCTCTTTAGAGCCTCTGATTACGTAAGTTACAGAACTGGAGTGTTACTTATTTCTTCTATGCTCTTTTAACAGCCTTCAAGCTTGGAAACATAAGAAAGAGTCTGATACTGAATGAAGGCAGTTTGTATTTGAGTTGATAAGAAAACAACAAAGGCAATAGATTATTTTCCAGAGAATTTTTTAAAAAAGGCGACAGCTGTAGTGGTAGGAAGTAGATAGTTAGGGTAGTCATCATATCTACTGATGAATTTCAGAGGTGGCAAATAAACAGTGAAGAATTCATAGGGCTGTGATGTGATGCTGAAAACTAATCAGCAGCTATTGCTTGGGAGAAAGCGCTGTTAGAGAAGAGCAGTTGATGTAGGACTCGTGACTTTTGATGAGGAATCAACCCTGAGAAGCCATCCCTCTGGCTACTCGTGTTAAATTTGCCGTGAGCTGATCACAAGGTAAAATGTTGACTCACTGGGATAAAAAGAGCCTAGAAACAAAATTTTTTGGGTGCAAAAAGTCATAAATTAAAGATCCTGAGAAAGAGGAAATAATTCTTCTTTGGATGAGAAGGAAATATAAATAAGTTTTAATAAGTTATTCTAAGACAGTAGTAGCAGTCCACACTACAATGGGGTATTTTGTAGGGCCTAGCTTAACACACTGGTGTGTTACACTGGTTCTAAGTAATACTATCTACCAGTAATAGTCAAATATAAAACTTATACAAAGGAGAACTATTATTCTCAAGAAGCAGGAAATAGACTAGGATGACATAGTCTTAGGGGAAACAGTGACAAAGAGAACAGTTAGCAAATTTGTTGCCTCTTGGATATTATCTAGAATGCCAACAGAATAGTAATCCTACTTGGGGACTAAAAATTAGATGCTGAATGGATAAGTTTGGGGAGATGGGTTCCAGTGTTCAGTTTCGATTATAATTACCAAGGCAAAAATGAGAAGTCAAATACTGTGATTGCATAAATGGCTAAAGGCAGCATAACTGCATATTTTTTTACCAGTGTAAAATGTACCCAAGCTTGACGGGGCTGTATGTGGAATACTTGAGTGGTTTTTACCAGACTGTGAAATGAATGAAGACTAGAAGGGATATCCACAGTTTTCATTAACAGACTTGGTTGCGTTTCGCAAGTTGGATTACAATGAAAGAAAGAACTAACTGAGCACCAGGAAGGTACCTTGGTTGTTAATAAAATGAATCTGACTTGAAGTGTAGAGTTGGACATTGGCACTGAGATAGCACCCTCCTTGCTAACAAATGTTACATCTTTAAAAAAGCAACCCAGTGTTAGATGAGCAGACTCCGTGCGCTCCGGATAAAGTTGGAGTACACTGAAGTGACAAAACCTGAGTTTTAAATTAGTAGATGACTGAAGTGTGTGTTTAAAAGCAAATAAAGGAGCCCTCAATGGACAACAGCTTCAGGATAGTCTTATGAAAATGTGCTTACTGTAGATGAAAAGTATGTTAAGTATAAGCTAAAATCTTCCAAAGTTCTTAAAAGAATATCAATATAAGGGATACAAATGAAGATCTGCATCTGGGGTTTAGAAGTCCAGGTTGACTTTTTCGTAGCTGTCTTTGGGGGCTGTTAGGAAAGTTTAGGATCAGTGAACTAGAACTTTTAGTTTGCTTCTTTATGACCAGGCAGAATTGGCAGAAGCTGTTCTTGTATTCATATAGGCACAAACTGGAATAAAAGTAACTGATGGTTTGTGTGGGTTTCTGGTTTCCCTCCTTCCAGGAGAGAAAATCCAGAAAATACAAGAATTACAAAAATGCCTGCTAATACCTCAGGCAAGTAGATATTGATTGTTGGCTATTAATAGAGAAAAATCCATCAAAAGTACACCAAGGGGCGGGTGGGGAATGGAGGTATACCCTGTTGTCAAATTCTGTAAAGTATTTAGTTGTCTCTTACAGTACTTCCAGTGGAGTGCCTTTAAAGAGGTAAAATTGTAATTACTTTCACTTTAGACTTCAGCAGAGACATATTTTGACACATCTTTGAGAAATATTGAAGATCAGGAAGAAAAAAAACTCGAGCCAGTTGTGCCTTTATAGAAGGAAGTGGGAAAGTTCATCATGTTTTTGGAAGTGACTTCATGTGCAATAAAAGAAACTGTTCACAAAGAAACTACTGAGAATTTGTCAAGGAAAAATGAGAGATGAATAAAAATTCTCACCTACAGAACATGATGCATGGATTAATTATGAGCTGTAGAAACAATGCAGGTAGCTTTTGATGATAGAATTACAAGGCAGTGTGTGAGGTTGTTTTGACTACCAATACAGTTTTATATTCTAACACAGTGTCTCATTTTTGCTCTTCTGAAAGCATGTGTGATTAAGTGTAATAAGAGAATTGTGAAGGATTTTTTTTTGCTATTACGCTTTGTTATCCTTTTGGTGTAAGTTAGTATTTCACTTCTTGGCAATTGGAGATAAGTTGGCATTTTATCCTACATGGGTTCAGTAGAAGACTAGTGTATTGCCATGGCTTCCTGCTTTGAAGTTGTCTTTTCCCCTGACCAAAACTAGTCATACAAATATATGTTTGACTAAAGTGTTTTATACCGAGAATGAATTGATGAAGAAATCCAAAAAGCTCGTGTGCAGCAGATGGACTTATAGAGAGAATTTCTGGAGTGTAGCATGCCAAAGTTTTTCAGAGCGATACAGTCAATTTATATTAAACCTGAATATCTGAAATAAACAGGTTTTAATACCAGGTTGCGTGTTCTTTGTGTTTCAGGCCACAACTTTTGTGCAGAGGGACACAGATGCGGTGAAAATTCAGAGTGCAAAAACTGGAACACAAAGGCTACCTGTGAATGCAAGAATGGTTATCTCTCTGTCCAAGGGGACTCTGCGTACTGTGAAGGTAAACAAAATATACAAAGATTTGTTCTCTACTCAGAACCGGTGTATTAAATAAATGGTTGGTGAATTACTTTCATGGCAAAGTTCAGTTTCATGATGGTGAGTATCACAAGGGGCCTTATTGCATTCATAAATATGGATTGAAGATGACACGTGGTGCTGGACCATTCAGATTGCCAATGTATGGGCATACTTCAGTGTTGCAGTTGTGCCCTGATACACCACAGTGATGCTGTCGTTACAGTTTTTAAAAATACCATTTCTCAGATAGTAGCACCTACCTTCTAAAATGTTTTTTAGAGAACAACATCTTTATAAGATACATTCATTCAGGAAGTGGGAATTCTGCAGACATTTGTGGGAAAGGTAAGTGTGCAGGTGTACTGAGGCTTGAATATAGAAATGATGGTCTGCAGTCCTTCCTGAAGTATTTCTGTGGGCCAGGTACTTTATTGAAATGGTTTTCCTATGGTACAGAAGAGACCTGTTTCTTAGAAGAGTGTAGCTGAGGTACTTCTGTTGATGTATTATTCCATCTCAGGATCGAATGCAAGGGGGCATTATTCTCCTTTTTGTTTCCCTGTGTTTTCTAGAGCTTGCTGCTATTCATAGCTGTGATATACTTATTAAAAACTAAATGGTATCACATACCTTCCTGCCTTTGCATTTTGAGGTTTTTTTTTTAATGCCCTTGTATGTTGGGCTGTGATACTTAATCTTTTGGACACCATAGCAAGTTTTTGAACTGCTTTGTAAAAGAACATTTCTCTAGATTTTTTTCCAGTAGTACTGGTGATGGAAGGGAGATGGCATTTTTGACAAGGTGTTAAAATATACTGTAAGAATTGGAAGACAAGATGAAAGAATAAAAACGACATGCATGGACTGGGCTGAAATGATCCTGCTTTCATAAAAAGACTTTGTGGTGTATGTAAGTGAACAAGAGTGCTTTAAATAGTAGTTTATAAAGCTGTTCAGTAAATTGCAACTGTAAATCTTACAGTATTTGGTCAGTTCTCTACAAGTGAA
>BJBW01012578.1:0-28010 GCA_004320125.1 Scolopax mira | reverse complement strand
CACCAGTGCCGAGTACAGGGGGACGATCACTTCTCGGGTCCTACTCGCCACACTGTTCCTGATACAGGCCAGGATGCTGTTGGCTTTCTTGGCCACCTGTGCACACTGCTGGCTCATGTTCAGCCGACAGCCGACCAACACCCCCAGGTCCTTTTCTGCCAAGCAGCTCATATCAGTGTATGGAGAAGTGGAGAGAGGCCTGAGGAGAGATAAATGAATTGTACACGAATCTGTTCAAATAACTTTTCTAACAGCATTGCCACCAGCAAAACACAGCATCTTTCTGTCTAGTCTCCCAGCTGTATTCTAACATGAGGCTTTTCCAGGCAGCAATGGCACAGGAAAAGTGAGCAAGGGGAAGTCAACTCTTCCGAACTGTCAAAAAAAGACCCTAAGTTTCTGGTTGAGCCAAGTACAAGTAAGACAGAAAACGGCTTCAAAGGTAGTATTAAGACATATTTAAAAAATGGAGCGTAAAAGATAGGCCTGAAATTTAGGCTTAGGCTTGGATTTAGCAGAGAAAGTCAGGTACGAATTCAACCTCTGACCCTCAGGCAGCAACGGTCTATATGCCAAAGCATGCCAGAGAAACCAAGTCAGATGAATAACTTCAGACAAGCATGAAAGTTGTTAGTACGTGCGCACAAAGGCTCTTCCCTCTCCCTCCAGCTCCCTGTGCCCCACACCTGTATCTCCTGTTCAGTCCTGCAAGTTTAACAACAAAGTTCTGGGTGCTCATTGAGATTGTTGTACTTGAGTGAAACACTCTGCAGAGTATCTTAATACTCTTATACTCTTCTATGCCAACGCCATGAATGGAAAAGAAGTGTAGTGTTCTCGAAACACAAGCCTAAATCACAAACGTTTTGCACAACTTTGCCAGAGGGCTTAATTAATGCTACTTAACTTTCCTGTTTATGAATGCTAAAAAATGCTGTAGCTAAGAGGCATCTGATTGCTGGCATGTTTATAAAGGCGAATGAAGCTAAGAAAAGAGAAACAAATTACATAGCACAGTGATATATAGCAAACATCAATACAAAGTTGCTGTAGGTAAGTCAGAGCTAGCTCTGCTAGCTTTTGGTAGGACAAATACAGGAGACACAAACACAGCGGTTTTGCACTTGCCAATGACATCCATCAGAAAGAAACACATTAAAAAAATCTTCTTTAAAGCATTACCTTCTCTAACCCAACACTGCAATTTCAATGCTTATTTAAGATTTTCAAATACTGTAGATGTGAGTTGATACAGAAAAATACATATACAATTAATGCCCAAAAAGGGCTTATACTATCAATATCTGCTCCAGGCAGTGTGAATAAAAGAGATGATTTAAGAACTTAGTGTTTTTCTCTTTGCTAAAATCAGGTGCCTCAAATATTTCTACATTCTTTTCCATTTTCAGTCACTCACCTCCTGCACTGAGAAGTGCCATGACACTTAAGATGGTTCTGTGATACAGCATGTACTATTACAACAATTGGTGGAAGAGACAAGAAACAAGGCTTTGTTAGAGTAAGTTTCCAAAGTAATGAATATTTCTTACAACGGAACAGCTGAGAAATGGCATTATACAACTTCATGTGCTGTTTCTTGAAACAGAAAAAACAATACAGAAGGGTAAGAAATTGTAACCAAAATTCACAAATTGCAGGGATTTCTTTTCAAAGTCTCTGCCAAGAAGAGGTGGCAGTCAAACCTATATTTCAGTACTCTGAAACAGCATTGTGAATTAGCTGAAAAATTTACCTTTGAGTTTAGGGAGGACATGATGTCACTCCTAAACTATTTAGCTGTACCATAAAGACTGGGCTTTCAGTTTTATTTCCAAGCCAACAATATTTTTTGCACCATTTGAACAAATATTGCTTATAAGACCAGCTATTATACATAAAGATAAAAGGTATAGCACTCCCATTAGAGTCGCTGTATATAATGATAATGTTGGGAAAGAAAATTTTTTTCTCCCTAAATGACACAGGAAAGTCAACTACTTTGGCCTAGTCATTAGCCTAGAGGAAATACATCCTATCAAAAACATTGGGAGGTGGATTTGGATTTGGTCCATAACTGAGAGGTGATTGCGGTTCTTTATACTATGATTCTTGTGTAATAATAATAGTGAGCATTTGCCCAGTATTTCTACTTACATTTTAAAAAAAGCTTTATAAACATTACTTATTTAATTCACAAAACAGTAATTCAAAAGAAGTGATTATTAGGTAAATGCCTAAAGAACACAACCCAGAGATATTTTCTTTAACCTTGCCTCATGCTTTAACTTCCACATATTGCAACATAAATCATTTGGAAAATCATTTGGATAGTTGATGTGAATTATTTTTTTTATTATTATGTGAGTTTATTTTTCTACTTCAGTTGCAAAAGTGAGCCATTTATGAGATAGTCTGTCTTAACACTTCTGAAAAGGTCTTTGCATTCAAACAGCATCAAAGGATAAGCTATGGGTGACCTTGTGAACGGTGGCTATTCTTCATTCTGAATGCAGTTGCTGTCCTAGCTGCCCTGTACATTTCTGAGCACAGCCAATTAGATACCATGCTAGACCTTATTGACAGCAAATTGAGCTGTTTCTGTTCTGTTTCTCTCTGCTCCCAGCCAGCTAAATAACTTCATATCACCATATTTGGGAAAAAAAATTGCTTTTTTTTTTTTTTCAAAAGGGAATAACCAACTTGACTAACATCTAATAAAAGCTTAGTTTGACCAACATTAACAAGGGCTTGGTTTGGGGCGGGGGGGGAGGTGAACTTCTTTGGAATTATTTCTACTATTTTTACAGAAGTTTGCTTTAATGGACAGCAGCTACACAGTGAGCTCTGTATGTGCTTCTCATATCCCCTAGCTGCTGCTTCTGCAAACCAAGTGCCATTCCATTTTCTCAGCTCTCCTTCTCTCTAATTAGCATCTATCTTTCAGGTTTCAGCAGGGAGGCACCACACACAAGTCATTATAAAGAACCCTCCCAGACTGCACAATTTATTAATGGGCTTCCATATCAGAGAGTCTGAAAGGCAGGACTGAGGTGTATTTCCCCAAGGCATAAAAACAGACTAACCAAAACATTTAATCAGCAAAAATGCAGTATTTCTATTCCTAGAAGTACAATTCTGTACCTCAGTTTAGATGTCTTTGAGATTATCTGAATGTCTGTTGTCAAGTAACTGCTAATAATTTTGCTTTACTCCAGGCTAAGATGCAAACATCAGCTCCTGAGCAGTTCCTTACACAGTTTTGTTGGCTTCCACTGGACTAGCTGGGCTGAAAAGGGGCTCACGTTTCTACATTACCACATTAAATCAAAATTCAGGCTCAAATGCCTTAGATGGATAACATTATTAAACTGCAAATACTTTCATTCTCTTGAATGAAAAAAATATCACTAATTCTTATTACGCTTTGCGAGTACATAATTTCCCTTATTCAATGTTTTCTCTTGACTTCCTCAATTCTTCTTGCAAAACATCAGTGTTCTTCTTCAGTGACAGTATATACTTTGTTACAGCGTTTGATGTCTTACTATTATACCATTTAATTCCTTGTTTTGTAAAAAAGAAACTGTATTGACCTGTAAGAATTAAGTATGACAGACATAAATGTAAACAGTCTCCTGCCTTTCTGAAGCAAATGCTAGTTTTCCAACTCGTAATTTACACTGTTTTCAGTTTTCTTTTATGTCAGTGTAATTCTTAGATGTTTTATCCCAAGAGAATGACATTCAGTTAGGCAATCAAGATGTTTCTGGCACAGACTTTGTTTTTCAGATTAGAAGATCAAATTAATCAACAAACTTGATTATGCCTAATGAGGGATTAAGTGCATGTTCTGTCTCTTTTTTATGCTAATTTTGTCATATAAAGGATACATTTATCCATTTCTAATCTATAATGCTACCTGTTTAGAGATTTATTACTTCAAGCTATTGTTTACTTTTCATCTGCCATACTGCCTATTCTTTATGGAGAGAATCTATGCATTTTATACATGATGACCCTTTGCCTCTGGAAACTTTAAACCTACCAACATTATTCAATTGTTCTCATCATCATTTTTTGGTTTCTGTAATTCTGAAAATTCTGCTAAAAACTCTAACTAAAGCCTACAAAGAATTTAATTCAAAAAATCAGAATACAATCCCAACCAGAAAAATCATACAGGATTTAGAAGGAATCAATTCATTCTTATATGATGTAAAAAAAAGGTAGCATGTACTAGGGAATAGTAGTTTTCTACAGACTTTTATAATCTATTGCTGTTTCAATTTATATCTTTTAAAAAGCCCTCTAGGAATGCTTATATTTTCTCCTAATACCTCAGGGAAATATAAACAGGTAAAGTCATATTACTGCCTCAGATATAAACAATCAACTCCTACAACAAAAACCTGCCCACCTGTATCTCATCAGCCGATGCAAAGATAATTCTAAAAGAAATTCAGTGACGGAAGACACAGCTTCCTTCCACCAGAACAATTCTTGGGCCTCATTTATTCTAATCTAGGGGTGGCAGCTTCAAAGATTTCTACAGCCAGCCTGTAGCCTCTCTCTCTGGCCCTTCCATTTCTCTAATACAAGAACAATCATCTCAAGGATCCAAAAATTAGGATTCTGATCTTAGGAGGCAAAGCAATCCACTGGAAATCCTCAGCCTGGGGGAGGAAGGCTAAAAACCTGCGGAGCCTTCTCACTTGGCCTTCTGGTTTCTCAGGGTATGTATGTATTTTTTCAAATTCCTTTTTGCAACTAAGGGTAGTAGATTTTTTTTTAATGAAGAAAATTAAAGTCTTGTAATAACAACACTGCATCTATATAAAGATCCTTTACTACCAAATGAGTCCGTGTCTACTCTCATGGAAAAATGAGCTTTCCTTACATACCTCTGTGGTCCACTGTGTCAGACATTAACTGGCTGGCTTCACTCCAAGACAAGATGGCAGAATCAATGTAGATGTTCTCCAAAAGCATTGGCTCCATAGCTGCCAAAAATCAAATAGGATGCTATGAACTGTTACAAAGGTTACAAAGAACAAAACACAATTGTACCTCAGTATGAATCTATAATGTAACCACAACCATTCAGAAAAAAAAAAAAAATGTAACTAGACAAGATAGTAGAAGATTCACAGAGAAAGGCCACCATATTTAAGAAAAATGAAAGATATGGTGTAGTTTACACATGAGAGGGTTTAAGAATAGTAGAAATCCTCTGCTTGCAAAAGAAACACATCTAATATCTCTTAATGGATTTGGAAAAAATGAATGCAGAATGGTTATTTCTTGAGTTTTAGAAATAAAAATACCAGAGAGAGCCCAAAGAAATCATCAGGCCATAAATTTAAGAGACAAAATGAAATACTATTGACACAGGATATTGTTTACTTTTGGATCTCACAGCCACATGATGTATGTATCAAAAGTATAAATGAAAGCATTTTTTGCTAGGTCTCAGCATGGCTATTAAACATGGGACCCTAGATCTGACCTCCTCAGTAAATTCCCAGGACACCAAATAGTAGAAGGTTGGATGGCACACCAGGGGAAAGACTGTGTTACATTTTTCCTAACATAGAGAAATTTTCTAACATAGAAAGTCTTTCTAACATAGAAAGATGAGGCTGATCACAGTCACGTAGAGGGTTCAGCATTATCAGTCTTCATAGTGGAAAAGATCTGCTGCCCAGGTCTTCACCCAGACGTCCACCTTTAGTGAGTCATCACAGAGTCATCCTGTACTTACCTGGAACTACTGGGACCTCTTCTATTGGAAGAGAAAAATAGCAGGCGTATCACTCTTTATATGAAACTCTCAGTGGCTCTTGAAAAATGCTTTTGTTGCAGCAGAAATTCAGGAGAGCGATTTACTTAACTGAGCTTCCTTTCTCTTAAAAGTTGAAGATTTTTATCTCTAAATCTAGTTTCACAGATTCTGTGCAAACCAGGAAATACTCTATATAGACCTTAGAATTAGAGCTTTTGAATCCATGTGGTTTTCAAGACTTAACATCATGAGACTGAAGGACCACCAGACTGATTGCTCAATGAAGTCAATGGCAAAGATAGACAAGCTTTAAAAAATATATGTATACAGTGGCACCTTACCATGGGATTTGGAGCTAGTGCTGGTAATGATTTATAACGATAACATATATTCTAGATCTATCTAAGAGTACATGATTCCACCACAGACAAAAGATGCATAGTATATACAGCAGAAAATATTATTTCAGATTCCTCTGATGGGAGGTGATTCCTGGATTAGCTGATTAATTGCATTAGCAAAGTGCCTTGCCAAAAACAAAGCCTGTGGGACACAGAACATTCTGACAGGAAAGTGCTCAGCACAAAGGTGACAAGATGCATTGATTAGCATATTAATATGAATTTGTCAGTCATATAAACCTGGAATGCCAGGTTGCACTTCACTTTAAAAAGAGAACAGTTTGCTCTTCTCAAATAAAAAGTGACAGCAGTGAAAAACACAGCTGATTGCTGCAGATTGGCCAATCTTACCCCCCAATGGCAATTGGGGTAAGATGCAACTGGAAAAAGAAAATCTTAAAGTAAAACCTACCATTTTCTGTCCACAGTACCAAACTGCTATTTTGTAACCTTAAGGCTTTGGGCTGCCTGTAAAGAGATGGCAGGAGCTGGACAATATACAAAAAAACACCAGTCTCTAGTGTACAGCCTTGAGAAATTTCAATTTGTATTTTGGTTCTGAATCAAGATAAAAACATCTGCATAGAACTTGAGATTAATTTTTTCCCCAGTGGAAATTCTCAGAAATTTAGATTTTACAAAAAAAAAATAAAAAATAAAAAATAAAGCTTTGCTATATTGCACAAAAGAAATTATTTCCACAGTCTGCAAGTCAAATGCTTTCATTTGAGGTTCGGAGATCTGAGAAGCATCTAGACTCTGTGGTAATGGAGGCAGAATAAAGTCCTGTCAGTGAAAGACAAGGGTCTAAACAAAGCTGCCCTGTGTTGACAGACAAAACTGTAATATTTTCAGGTCTCAGTATGGATGCCTGAAAAAATTTATCGTTATACAAGTGTGAATATAACCACAGACAAAACCAGTGTGGTTTTCAGTCCCTCCTCCCCATCCCCCAGCAATTTGTTTCAACTTCAATTACCATTGGTGCTCTCTTTCCAATCTCCTGTTTCCTTGCTCTTTATCGATTTGTCTTTTACCTTTTTGTCCTTCCTTTGGACTTCTTCTCTCCGGGTCTCCATCTTTCTGTTCTGAATAGAAGTTGGTTTTAATGTCTGTCATTGTCTATTGCCCCAGTTCCAGACTCCAATTGCCCTTTGCTTTGCCTTGTTGGCATCCCATACACTACCTCTGTAAGAAACAAGAACATGAGGCAAAACTACTGCTTAGCACAGGGAACATTAGTTCATCATTCTGGCATAGCAGTTTCATTAGGGCAATGCTAGAATTCATTCAAACTACATATGCCATCCCAGGATTTCCCCATTTTTATCATCCATACAAGGAAATGCGTGGTCTACAGCAAGAGTGAGGAAGAGTCCTTTCTCCACCAGATTGATCTGGAAATAAATCCATTAAATAACACCTTGAACACATGAAGTCCGGCACAAGAAATTAGTTTCTTCATCCTACAAATGCTACTTCTACACATATTCCTACCACTATAAATCCTACTTGACAAAATTAAATTATCTGAACAATTTAGTGAGACAACAAACATTTTATCAACACCTACCACCTGTACAGGTTTTAAAAGAGCAAAAGATTTATAAAACAGTTTCAATCCCAAATGCTTGCTACATATATGAGAACAAATTATTTTCAGACAATAGTCTGAAGCAAATATCAGACATTTAATCAAAAGATTATTTTTTCTGCCTGCCTCAGGAAAGCTAAGGAAGTCTTACATTTTCATTTTAAAAATCCCAGATCACTAAACAACTTTTATAGTCCTTTTTGTAGCTACTCTCTTATAAAAGCCATTGTACTGGGGAAAGGCAGTTGCCTTTTTTTTTTTTTTTTGTAGTAAGGCTTAGTTTGTAAGTTTGTAATACTGCAGAACTCATTTTCATTTGTCACTTATTGGAGTAATCATTCAACTAAAGGATACAAAAATTGACTTTAGGACACCCATGTTTGTATCCGTTGATGTCTTTGAACTGGTGTGTGTGTGTTAAAATTCAAGCTGTGAGCCATTTCCTTTCTTGTTTACATAGACATAAAAGGGGTTTCACCTTTATTTTAGTAAAGTCCAGTAAAGCTAGAAGGCATTTTTAGCAGGAGGTTGCTACCTGGTGGCGACCCTAAATGAACAATAACCTTTAAAGAGAACAATGTTATTGACAGACTAATGTAGTTAAAGAAACTGCCAGATGATAATCGCTGTGGCTGCAATAGCACATTATGGGTGTAGACAGAGAGTCCATCCACATGCCTTGACTCTGTGGTCAGGAAAGTAGTAGCAGTGCTACCTACTAACTTCTTTATAATTTCCACATAACTTTGTTTTCTTGTTCCAAAACCAGCATCAAGGATCAAAAGTGGATTATTAGCTGGAAATTATGGAGCTGTCATAGCTCCTTCATCATTAAACTTGACACACTGTTTCAGTGTTGTTTCAGACTGCCCTCTCTCCTAGGAAAAACAAACTGTCCAACAAATAGATTGATCATAAGGCCAACTTACATCCACAAAAGCTGGAGTCAATTAGTTAATTGACTTAAATTATTGCAGTCTGAGATTGGGGGAAAGCATCACTAAGCCTGTGGCAGGGAAAAAATTATCTTGCATCGATTTACTGATTATTAAACTTGTTAAACTCCCAATTAACTGTAATTCCTGAAGATGTCTGGGATTTTAGGACATGTCTCTGTTCTCAATATCAGTCTCAAAGCAGAGATGACCTTCATATGAAAAAATCTTTTCTCTGAAATCTTCTTTTGTTGGCAATAGAATATTAAAATATGGTTCCGTGTTTTTTTCTGTTTTCCAAAAATACAGCATCTTTCTTTATGACTCATTTGTATTGTACAGAATAGGAATGTTTTAAGCATTTATTTGAAAACCTACTTGCTGGATACGAGACATTTGCCTTTCAAAAGGCAAACAACATATATCTATTGTTTAGAAAAAAAAAGAATTAGGCAAACCCCTTTTCACAGCAATATTTGAAACATTAAAAAAAAAGATAGTGATATTACTTGTCACAGTCTGTTTTCTGGGGAAGTGGCATCACTCATGTTAGCAAGACATAAGAAGGCAGGTACGTACACAGGTGCATGTTGCAGGGGAGGGACTGACAGATGCTCAACTTTTTTGCAACTCACACTTTCTTGTGGTAAAGAAAGATCCAGCAGGTTTTTTTTCTTGCCAAGAACAAGATTTTTATGATGACCCATCGTCATCAGAGAATGAAAGGATATAAAATTTTATCTTCAAATATTTTATTTTAAAAGAAAGACAACCCCTTTCCAGTCTTTCTTAAAATGCATCACCTGCTTTTCCAGTCTTTTTAATACAAATGGCTATTACCAGTGGTAAGAATATCTTCTTGATATAGCTACCAAGGTAACTATTCATACTACAATACCAAAGATTAAAGGGAATAGTTCACAGAAAGCAGTAAAAGTAATGTACTTGGGTGTTCCAAGATGCTTTTACTGAAATCTGAACATTCTTCCTGAAAACGGGGTCTCTTTACTGAAAATTAAATTTATCTGACTAAATACATTCAAAACTCTGAGCACTGCTGAATTTGTGTCTATGAATCTAATTCCTATCTTGGAATATGTATGCAAACAAAAACTCACAAGGGAGAATATTAAAAGAATATAATTTTAGGATCCTGTGTATAGAGGTGTGTACTGGTTTTGGCTTGGGTAGATAAATTTCTTCATAGTAGCTTGTATGGGGCTATGTGTTGGATTAGTGATGAAAACAGTCTTGACAACATAGGGATGTTTTAGTTATTGCTGAGCAGTGCTTACACAGAGTAAACCTTTTCTGCTTCTCAAGACTGCCCTGTGAGCAAGTCAGCTGGGAGTGTACAAGAAGTTGAGAGGGGGACACAGCTGGGACAGCTGACTCCAACCCCAATGTCCCAAGGTGATTCTGTACCATATGATGTCACCCTCAACAATAAAAGCTGGGAGAAGAAGAAAGAAGGTGAGGACATACAGAGTTATGACATTTGTTTTCCCAATTAAACATTCATGATGGAGCCCTGCTTTCCTGGCAATGGCTGAACACCTGCCTGCCAATGGCAAGCAGCAAATAAATTGCCTATTTTGCTTTGCTTGCGTGTGCAGTTTTTGCTTTACTTATTAAACTGTCTTTATTTAAAACCATGATTTTTCTCAGTTTTTGCCTTCCAATTCTCTTCCCCATTCCACTGGGGGGAGTGAGCAAGTGTCCAGGTGGTGCTTAGCTCTCTACAGGGGTTAAACCATGACAAGCTCATAATGGGATTCTTATAAGGACCGGGTAGCCTAGAGGAAAGAATAAATTCTAAGTATCCTTATGAAAAATTGCAATTCATCTTTTCCAGGAATTCATGTCCAAAAAAATGAAAAGGCAAGCATGAAAATCTCTCTCACTGGATAGGCAAAAGATAAGAGAGAAATGAGAGAATTGAAACATTGCTACTTGAGTAGTGTACAAGAAGTGGCAGGCACAGGCAGCTTTGCAAACTGGAATGTCATACCCTGCAGGAGCTGCAGTAGTAGCTAAATGCCCCAGTCCTTCCTCCAATGTACCCTTCCACCTCAACACATTAGACAACTTTCCCAAGTAATGTTCTATGTGGTTTTGCACGTGCATAACATTTATTACACACATGCACAACCACGCAAGATTTATGGCAGAATGCCTTTCACCCAGGCACTCCAGAAGTGAGATCCTAGGAGCAAGGTAGGTTTGACTATGTTTTTTTAATCCTCGTGAGGAGTTGTAACTGAAACAGAAGAGCAAACAAATACTTTAAAGCAATTTGATACCTTTAAGGCAACTTTTTGCTAAGAAAAACTTCAATTTTCAAGGGTTTTTTAGAAAATAAAGAGTGAAAAAACAAAGAAAATTTGCATAAAGGCAAGCTTTCCACATGAAAAATTCTTCCTATTACTACAGAAAATAACAAAAGTTGTGGGATCAAATTGTGCTCACGCTCGTGGAAATAATACTAGAAAGCATTTGCTATGCAGTTTCTATTTGGCATTGTAATTTATGAGCATCAGTCAGTAAGCTGGACAGGATAAATGGAGAAACCAACCAGTGATTAAGCAATATGCTAATTACATCTCATAAATAAAAAATGATCATCCCTTTAGAAAGAGCACACATGGAAAGGAATTTTGCCATCAACTCTTGACAATATTAGCTATCGTATAGTACTGTGTAGTTTAGTATAGCATAGTACGGCAGAGCTCTGTAGCAGAGTTAAAGAACATGAAAGATCTGTCTTCACATAAGAGAGATTGAATCTAAATCATAAAACAATATATACCACATTGTTACTTGAAAACAAATAAAATAATATTTAAAGAAAAAAGGACACGAGATAAAAATCTAAATACCTTCCACAAAGTTCCAAAATAGTCATCAAATGTGAAAACTAATGTTTAATTAGTATTAAATTATTAAAACTAATAAATAAGATATATTCCTTATAAATTATGTTTAGTTAGTACCTTTTGCTTTCCTGCCCCTTCCTCCCTCTTTGGTACTGCTTGTCCAAAACTTATCTGGTGATATATGTCGCATCCACAAAAAATAAATTAGTCTAAATCATTTCACCTCAGAAAACTAATTGCTTTCCTCTCTGTTGTCTTCACAATGCCTCTGGAACATACTAAATTATTAAGAAAGGTCAGCTCATTTGCAACAAGATCCTTTCTGCCAAATAAGCCTGTCTGACACTAGAAACAGGAGAAAGGCTTTGCGATTTAGTACATAAAAAAAGCAATCCAATTTTTTTTGCCAGGAGTGGCATACACAGAAAAGCTCAGAACAAAATTACTTTTATCTAACCTTAACAGCAACGCTTGGTTGATAACTGATAATCTCAGAGCACTTCACAAAGCAGGTTAGGAGGATGGGAATTTTGAAGTTCAGAAAGGAACTGATTTCTCCACGCTGATTTCTTTCCCACAGCCAAACTCAAAGGCAGGTCTCCACAAACCCAGTTCAATGCTCAGCAACCAATGGCCTTTTGCCTGCCACAGCTCTAGGAAAAAGCATGAGATTAATTAAGAATATATTTTTCCTTACTTCTTTTTTTTTTTTTTTTTGAGTAAATATAGCTTAATCCACATGTTCAAAACCAAAAGCTGCTGGGTTTAAGCTATGTCAAGAATACTGAACAGAGCTGATGTAGCACAAAAATGTTGATTTATTATGTCAGCTTAATTCAAAGAAAAGGCAAGAGGAACACTACCCCATGCTGAGACTAGCACAATTTCACTCATTTTCCTACAATTTGCAGATTATATCACCTGAAGAATCTGTGGCAGCTACAGATGAATCAGTATCAGCATACTTAAAATATTCTGCTAAAAAGAAGCGAAAAATGAGAAATAGCCTTACTCTTTGCTCCTCTCCACAGCACAACTAAGGCTTATACAAAGCTGAAAAATTAAATATTTTCACCAAAACTCCAAAAAAAAAATCAGGAAATAGTTTTGAAAATAATTTCTAATAAGAAGGTTTAGTCAATCTTCTGCTCCCTACGTGCCATGTTAGAAGCACAGAAGCTAGTAACAAAACACTTTATTGAACTCTGTTGATTCTCTAGCAATACTTCATAAATGAGAGAATAAATTCATATCCCTGATTCATATCTAAATGATATCTGCTCTTCCTGGATTTTGTTCACTACAATTCATTTTTGTTGAGAAATTTTTAAGTATTTTAAATGATGGCTAAGATAAAATGAGAAACTAAAACCTTACTTAAAAGCTGACTTTGCTCTTTACTTAGAAAGGCAGACATTTACAGTAACTCCCCAGAAATCAGAGTAATTCTGGATCAACATCAGTGGAAATGATATCAGAAGCTGTAATGAATACCTAACCTAGCATGAGCATGTTCTTTCATTCTTCCTTACAATGACTTCTGTAAAGAATTTAGACTGCCCCTTTTTAAAATGAATTTATTTTCTGTAATAATCCACTGTGCTATAGTACTTTTCAGTTTTATTATTACTACTACTTGTAGTGTTCAATTCTTCCTGATTCCTTATTTTGCTCTGGTTAATCTGTTTTTTTCAGAGATTATAGATATTAAATGGGATTATTTACTTTTTCTAAAAGCCTCAAAATGCAATTATTATGGTTTTCCTTAAACTAACACTATAGAAATATGAGTGTAGCAGTAAAGCTTCTTTGGCCTTGTGAATAAAGCTAGAAAGTTTTAAAAAACAGTCTACTGAGCAGGCCGAAAGAGTATGAAGTTACAGAACTATTTGCAGCAAACTTTTGGGAAAAAAATATTTTTTGTCTGGAAGGCTTGGAGGAAGGAAATTACAGTTAGCATATTTCCAGAAAATCTTCCATTAGAAAAACTAATAAAACTACCTTCTTCATTATTCATCCTCATTTTTTTTCTTTTCCTTGGACAGCTTTTGGGGGGTCATAATGACCTAAAATCTTCAAGTAAATTTGTGACCAGTCATATTTTCTTAATTTTTTTGGACTCTAATACAGCTTGCTGAACATCAACAAGTATGTGATCTTCAGCTGTTCATAAACCATTGGCCAGTCAACTTCAGAGTGTCACTCCCTGGGTTGGCTGCAGGAATGAGTCCTCTCATTCTGAAAAAATCTAATTTTTGAATGATTAAAGGCAAATGGCAAGCATTCTTGTTCTTGCATAAATTATCTTCTTTCAACATGAATATAGGAAATCAAATTAAAAGGAACATTTTTGTAAATATATATCCTAGCAGAAATGAGATGGTCCAATGGTATACAGAAAAGGCACAAGAGAGTGACTGACTTCTTGAATTGACAAATTGAATTTCACTAAAGTCATAGTTGTTTTTCCTTCCATTCCAATTCTAAGGAAGAAGAAAGATCACACAACAGAGAAACAGAAACTGAGCATTAGGGAGAAGAGACAGGGGAAAAAATTACATTTTACCATAGTGATTAACTTTAATTGAAAAATAGTAGTTCTTAAGACATGATTATTTCAATAATGGTTTTCATAAAACTCTACATTGGTAGATGATACTGTATTTTAGAAAAATAAATTAAATTACTATTTCTGCTGAAAACCAACTAACTAGCAGACATCTTGGGTTAAGAGACTCTATAGTTGAGAAATAGAATGGTTGTCATAAAATGCCATAAGAAGACCACGATCCTTGTGTACCAGTTTTGACATTTCTTTTCCACTGACAGTCACGTATGCAAATGCACAAAACATGACAAGATATGTAGGCCACGACGGTGATTTACGAGGCAGAAAAGTCAAGTTCAGATGCCCCCTGCCACCTGCTTCTCAGATGAAAAACTGGATTCTGAAGCAGACAGGTCACGAATCTTATTTCAAAACACAAAACAGGAGAAAGCAAATGTTTTCCCACATTTGATAGAGTAGATAAGAATGGTTTTTTTAATCCTTTACTTTCAGTGCAAAAAGATACATTTCAAGACACACAAAATTTACTATGTTGCCAAAAGGTTCCCTCCTATATTTTCTATTCAATGTGCAGATAACAGCTTTTCTATTAAGTCTTTATATGCTTACCACATACACAATTCCTACTCTAGCACTTAGAATTTAAAATTATTTTTGGGCAAAAGTCATAAGGATGTAGTATATCATGTGTCAATTTATACCTTTTTGTTTTTATTTAACTTATACAACAAAGACAAGAGTCTACAATTTCTACATTGTCAGAATATGGTCTCATATAAGCATTCCCATTAGACAGTCTTCTAAAATGGATGCAATTATATTATTTTCTTTATAAATACTTTCTAGCAACTAATGGGTAGCTACTGTTGCCACCTGAAACTCCTGTGGGTCTGTTTATAAACCCACTATAATAGACAAGGTGTCAATAGAAAAGACACCTACTGGCAACAATTTCCTCTGGCTCCTACAGGGCTCTTTCCAGTAATTTGTTTCCTTCCAAATGTTCAAAATAAGGAGGATTTTATTAGTGACTTTTCTGTCTCCTGTAGTTACTGAATATATGTTATATATATATGTTATATATAATAAAAAATATATATATTTATATATATTATATATATGTTATATATATATGTTATATATATGTTATATATATATGTTATATATGTTATATATAATAAAATGTACATACATATTCATACATAATGAAATGCGTATTTTAATATGAAGAGGTGTGAATGGAATCATAGTAACTTGCTGCTGGGTCAAACCAGCAAATAAAATTTTCAGGTAGCTTTAACCACATTATTCATAGAGCATAGGTGATGCATCTGTGTTTCGCTGTTACCTGAAAAGTAAAACAAGAAGGCTTCTTGACTCTGATTTTTAAAAACAGGAGATGTCAACTTACTATCACTGTCATATCAAGAGAATATTAAACATTTTTTGCTTCCTCCATTGAAAATTATTTTTTATGGATTGCTCTTCATAAGGCATTACAGGCAATTCACAGATTTAGAATACTATCTAGAAAAAAGTTAACATAAGAAATCTGTTATGTACCCATAACAGTTTTAGAACAAAATGCAAGAATGATTACCCTCTATAACTATCTTGTTTTTCTACAAGAGACTGAGAAAAAAAATGCAGATCTTTGTCTTTTGTACTGCTTCTTTGCATAAGTTTCATCCCAGTCAAACAGGTTTTGCTACACAGAAGTAGCAAAGTCATATGTTTTTATCAAAATTGCTGTGGAACTTATTTGAGAAACTGAAAGCTGATGACCTTCAGCTGACCAAATTTCATCAGTACAGGTATGATCAACACAAACCTTGATGGAGGAGCACAGCTGACTTCACTGTCCAACTGAATTTCCTCTCTAGGCAAGAGCCAGTTACTGGCTGCCTAACCTCTTTCCTTAATTAGTTAAATACAATGCTAGTAAGACAATTGCTAAAAGGCAGGTCAATGTATTTCTTTGCTGTACTATTTTGGATGTAGAAGGACCTGTTTTGCTCCAATTGATTGTACCAGACTGCTTCACTATCTGAAAAGAATGAAAGCTGAGCACAGAGGAATTTATTCTAGCCAATTTTTACAGTCATCTCCAAAAGGAATTGTCCATGTTACCCAGTTGAGGTTGATCCAATTGCCTGACATTTGCCCTGTGCTGTTCAGTGTTCAGTTTCTCAAAACAAAACAGACCCAGATACTCAGCCACCTCTTCTGCCAGATTTGGATAGCTGCTGCAACACAACAGACAGCACCCCCACCTACTAAGCAAGCGATCATGGAAAATCTCGGTTGTCCATTATGGAACTGTGCTAATGGTACACTACAGTTTCTCTTCTTGTGCATGGAGAAGAGAGGATACGGAAGAGGGGATACAGTTCCAGTTCCTATAAAAAGTTTCCTACAGGAATGGAATGTTTTGTCAGTTTCCTGAGACAGGAATCAATGATACTTTCATTTCTATGCTGCAAAGCTGACACTTTTGTTCACATGCTGTGTGAATGGTCTGGCTGACATTTCACAAACACAGAATATAGAAACCTCCGTGATTTTTTGTTTAAACTAAGTCTCAAGAACGCAATTTACTGATAGTTTTGCTTGCATAATGAGGTGTTGACTGGTACTAACTTTTCACCCTGTAACTAGAAATGTCTCAAGAAGAAAAAATTCCCTTGTCTGGACACTACCATTTCCCATTTCCTTAGGGAAATAGATATGGGAATGGTCTCTCCAGAACACAACGGCAAGCAATTTTCCAAGACAGAGAGCTAGAAAAAGATTCATTCTTGTGAGGAAAGAGGAACAAGAAATTAGACTCCTGCTCTCGCCTCACAGTACTGTGTACAAGAAGGAAAGTCCCTGTGTCTCTCCTGAAACTGAGGAAAAGGAGGAAATAGGTTGGGAGAGCTGGGTGGAAGCAACAGAAGCACACGGGGCACAAGGGCATTCCCCAGCTGGTGTAGGAATGTGGAAAACACATCAGTTTAGTAAAAGCATACAAGTTTGGAGTTCTTAGCTTGGGCTTAAAGGTAGAAAGGTATAGAGCACAGGGCTGGGTTTGTGCTTTCTGGCTCATAGCCATATGAAAATCTTAAGTAAAGTTTCTAGAGCCAAGAGTTGAGTGTGTCAAAGTGTCTTCTATAACTATTCAGACTAGTCTTCCTCGCTCATTGGAACCACCATTTCAATTCTTTCAACACTCAGACTCACAGAAATTTTCTTTACCACAGTTAATTCAATTTCTTATTTGGATTTTGCCTGTGACTTAGATAATTTATTACAAGTCAGATTTCTTTGCGCAGGTATGAGATTCTCTCAGTCTATCCCACTAGCCTATTTTGGACAATATGACACAACAAGGAGTCCTAGCTACCAACCCTCTGGCTAGCTGAGGCCAGATTTTACCAGAAGAGTGCACCTGAACTACTCAACCGCTTATTCTTCTCAAAGTGCCCTCTATACATATCTAAAACGCAGAGAAGTATTACCTATGGTTCACTGTAGTTTAAGCTAACTTAAAGAGTGGTTGAACCTCCACAGCATTACTACTGTTTCTGCTGCCCCTGTGCTTCTTATTATGGGATATCTTGACAACACGGCACAAAGCCTGTCGGAGAAACAGAGTGTGGACTACTATTCCCTTCTTCAGACTCACCTCCAGAAAGAGGATGAAGGAGAGGGGCAGGTAGGTTCTAGACATGCTGTAGAAAAGGATGGTTTTCAGCAGAGCTTCCAAGACTGGAGTGGGCTGCTGCTTGCGGTTGTGTCAACCATTAAGACCTGAGAAGCATATAGAAATGGCCATAATTGCAGTCATTCAAGTTAAAACTGCAGTGAAGATCTGACAATTAAAGTGCAGGCACTACTTCCACTGAATAAATACCGCAGGGAGGCAATAGCACACAGGAATATTTGATTTTTGTAGGAAGCTTTTGTTCAAAAAAAGTGTAGAATGTGTCATTGGTGATAGGGGTATTGAACAGCTCCCACTACAGTGGAAATCTCTGCTGATGACAAATAGTAGTTCTAAACTGTTGAAGCATGGAGCAGATCAGCACTAAAACACTCTCCCTAAAGACTACAACCAATTGAATAACAAAGGTTTGTTAGCTGAAGTCCCTTGCAATCAACCCTTGCACAAAGCATGCATTCTTTGTGCTAGCTGTTGTTAACATTTTAACAAGAAAACTGATTTCCTGGATGTGAAAACACCAGATGTTAAATTCCTCGTTTACTCTTTTCTACAAGTATAGAAATCACTTCATATAAAAATATTATTTACTCAAAATAATAATAATAGTACTAAATGTGGAATTAATGCAAATAAGTAAAAATAATTTTTCTTTTTCTTTTTTTTCAAAGATACAAAGAAAACAAAACCCCTACCATTTTACCTTTATCTAAGGACATAAATGTTTAGGGCTGCATAGTGTTTCAACAAAAAAGGGTCTGTCAAACATGTAAATGGCTTTACAGGCACCGAAGTTAGTGCTGTAAGAAAAAGATAGTCACATTTTAATTTTATAACTGTTTCTTGATGTCATTTACATATTAGAGATTGAAAAATGGAATTAGGAAGCAGCATGATGCATTTCTTTGTCTGAAAGAGGTCACTATTCCAAATATGCAGTTAACGGAATGGTTAAAGGAAAGCGTATACTAAATGAAATGACAACAGCAAAAAAGAGATATGAATTCATCTGAAATAAATTCATCCAGAAACGGCTTTAATAAAAAGCAGTCTCAGTCCTGGGATGTTAAACTAAGCCAGCTAATTAGCCCTGCAAAGACAGGGCAAAAAGACTATTTATAAAGGAAGTACAATAATGAAACTTAAAGAAAGGCAATATAAAACAACTATCTCAACAAAAACGAGTCGAGAATTCAGTTTCCCCCTGGCGGTCTCCCAGCTCCTGAAAGTGCCTGCTGCTCGCAATGAATGAAATAGAAGGGGAGGAGGGAGAACAGAGAGAAAGAGGTGTTATCTTACCAGCCCACCGAGCTTATTGCTCCACTCCCTTCATGACGCTGGGAACTCACAAGCCTATAAAATGTGCCTTGGCTCCCAGTCCCCTTCTCCTTCAGCAGAACCAAAAGCGAGAGGTGGCCGTATAGAGGAGGAATGGGATGCTGTTCTAATCACAGTTAGCTCTCCTGTCTCAGCTGGTACAGCATTTCTAGCAGTTTGAACATCGTAACGAAAGCTTTTTCTGAAAGATCTCTCCTTCCCAATACCTGCTGGGCTGCCTTACTTCCTTTTTTTCTTTCTTTCCTTTCCTTATCTGTTGGTGGGGATTTTGGAGGGTTGGGAAAGGGAGGTGGGAGAGGCACATTGTTCCTGGAAGAGAGGAAAGGAATATCCAAAATGAATTCTTTTCCCACAGCTGACCGGAACATAAGCATGAGCAGCAAGTGGAACATGACCCTTGCTGCAGCAGGTGATTCTTGGGACCAGATACTGGGAGCGCCAGCTGGAAATGCTTCTCTCTCTGTAGCATCCTCAGCAGCCAACTTCTCCAATCAGTTTGTGCAACCCTCTTGGCGCATTGCTCTGTGGTCTCTCGCTTATGGTGGTGTGGTGTCAGTGGCTGTTTTTGGAAATCTCATTGTCATCTGGATTATCCTGGCTCACAAGCGCATGAGGACAGTGACCAATTACTTCCTAGTGAACCTGGCCTTCTCCGATGCCTCCATGGCTGCTTTCAACACTCTTATCAACTTCATCTACGCGCTGCACAGTGAGTGGTACTTTGGAGAGGCTTACTGTCGATTCCACAATTTCTTCCCAATCACAGCTGTCTTCGCCAGCATCTACTCTATGACAGCGATAGCTGTGGACAGGTGAGAAAAGAGAGGAAAAGTTCTGGGGTGAGAAACTGAGATCAAATTCTCTACTGAAATTAAAATACAGAGATGACAATCATTAAATGATGAGAGGCAGAGCCCTCATTAATTCATTGGTTGTGCTCCTCTGTACTGCTTTAAGATCTCTCCCTAACACACTGTTTTTCTCCGTCTTTGGTCTTTCTCTTTCAGCTTTTTATTAGTTTTGCTCTCCTGCTTTCTTTTACCACACTTTCTCTCTGTGTTTGACTTCAGCTGCTCTCTGAGCTCCGACTTCTAATACTAATTCTGCAAGAGCAGTCATTGCTCAGGGTTTTTCTTCCCCACCTTCAAAACAGTATCTCTCCCTCAGTCAATGTCATCCAATTTATACTGATAAGGAGTTGTAGAAATTGTGTGAGAAGGGAGAAGATTTCAAATTTCCCTCCTCTTTGTATTCCTGCAGCTGGCAGAGGCATTTGCCTCCTCCTCAGAAATCACTTCAGACTCTGGTTTTAATAGCTTTTCTCACAGACAGCTCTGAGCTGTTTGGTTCCTTCTGATTTTAACTAATGAGACTATTTACATTGCCATCTGTGCATATCCAGAAGTCTGGTAAGAACATGGTTTCAAAGTGCTTGATTTCTTTCTGATTACTTGCAGCAAAACAAGCCTTTCTGACTGTGAAAGAAAACAGGACAGAGAAACACTTTACCCTTGTGCTCTTGACAGTAATGGAATAGGACAGCTGTAGTCTTCATAAAGTAAAGGGAAGATGTATTTGTCAGAGTTCCAACAGAGATGCTTTGATGAACCCTCTTTCTCAGAAGGTGCTGTGAGTCTCTCCTAGGAAATGTTCTTTTCTATATGATCATTGTCACATTTGCTGCTGGAGAGATAAGTTACCCCATTCTTTAGAAATCAAATAAATTCCTGAATTTTCATTCAGAAAACCAGTTTGCTTTGGACTTCAGATCTTTTTTTCCTTTTAGCAATGCACTGAAATTACTCACAAAACTCCTTTCTACATATTCAAATGTTCTGCATCTTGCCTGACTCGACCTTGCAGAACTGAGGCACTTTCCACCAATGGTAGTTTAGATTTTATAAGGTTCAGTTCATCTTCTGAAAAATTCTTTTTCATTTCCAGGTGCACAGAGTGGGAAAAGTTGTTGTACCTCTTGTCTGTGCTGTGGAAAAGTTCATAATAATGCTTTTCTGTTATCCCTATAAATTGCAAATTCTAGGTGGCATTCTCAGTCATATGCATCTCTGTTCCATAAAGCTAAAAAGGAAAGAGAAAATGGAATTCTTAGCAAGTCTCTACCTCTCTGCTGCAGGGAGGAGTGAAGACAGGAGGAAATCAGTACACCTTCCTACTGTCAGTGCTGTAGCTTGTTCCCAACTCTTGGTTCCCATTAATAATGGAGGAAGTAGTGTAAAGCCAATAATACCAATAAGCCAATAATCTTTAACCAGGCAAAGATTTCTTCCATTGTCAATTTCGGCTTAGCTTAAGATTCTTATCTACCTTGAGGTTTTCAGGGGGTTTTAGTTGATATTGGGGTTTTAACTGTTATTGCTGCAGACGATCATGTCATTAGCTGAGCAGTTACTAAGATGATCTGAGGAAGTTTTTTTTCAGTGACAAAAACATTCACAGAGATGTAGTAGATATATTACTTCCTACTTCAAAAGTTCCTAAATTTATGCTAGAAAACTGGAAATGAAGGTGAATAAAAATTGGGAATCCAAAGGGTGCATTTCTGGACTGAGTAAAGAATAGCTCTGCTCCACACTGCCTGAAGTACAATGTTCAGATATAGATATATTGGAAATGTTTTCTTTGGTTTAGCAATGTGAGGCACTGGTGCTCAGAAATCAGTCAATTACCGATCTATTTCTCGTCTGAATATGCCCTGAAGAAATCATAATTTCCACCCTACCATATCTTCCAAGCTCACTGCCCCCAAAGGCAAATCTAAATCTTCCCTTTTGGGGAGCACAGCAAACAACGCCACAGTTGTGTTCAGGCGAGCTCTCTGTAGTACCAAGGAGCATCATGAAAACAAACAGAAGGGCAGTCTATCCCTCCTTCCCTATTCACACTGCTATTCCTTTTGCATTTGTACCAAGTCACACCTGATGCATTTGGTACCTTTAACCATTTCCCAACTACCTCTGCAGAAAACTTCTGCAGGATCAAGAGGAAAACTGAGGGTCAAAGGAAATCCCAAGGAATGTCCTTGTATGCACAAACTGACCTATTCCAGAGCACAGATCTGCTGTGTGGACTTCTTTTAAAACTTTGGTTCTCATTTGCATCCAGTAAAAGTTCATCCAGTGCTTCAGACAGGACAGTTTAATTTTGACCCATTAAACATCCTTACTTATTCACATTCATCTGAAGATTTAATAAAAAATATAAAAATCTACACATTAGGATAAAGCTATCAAGGGAACCAAAGTGATGGGATCATATCAGATGATTTTCCAGTAGAAATTGTTAACATCCCGAAATACTGAAAGGTCACGGGTTGCAACTCACTAAAAAGTATGTTGTTATATGCTGCATTGATCATTTTAGAACCTCTAAATGTTTACAGAGTATGTATGAGTCACTGTGATTCTAGGTATCACTGAGCAGAGGTCACATGCAGTACACATTTCCTTTCACATCTGATTCTGTAGGCCACATTGTCTAAGTTGTGTGCACTGGGAAATTACTGGACTGACAGAGACTGTGGAGTGGCCAGTTCCTGCAGCAGGGTGTGTTGCATTTGGAGCTGAGTATGAAAGTACCCAAAACCAAGTATGTCCACCTGGTCATTGAACATAGACTCAAATTTATTTGGGTTTATTCACACTTCTGACTACCCCTTCCTGGCAGTCTTTCTCCCCTGCCTTCTACTTCTTTTCCATCAGGCTGTTTGCAGTCTAGTGCAGAGATGTCACAGGTATTTTTAACTGAGACAGCTCAAGTATCAGAAGCAGCACAGATTTTACACTGTACTGCTTCATAGGTCTTCGTTCATTCATCCTTCTGCAGCTCATGCTACACAGCACCACAGTTACATTGCTTCCAGTGCAATAGTTCCTTTAGGTACCTTACAGGAATAAACTTTTACAATAGCCTAAGATAAACTGAACAGGGTATAGTCCTGCAGCCAATATGCCCTTGCCACGGGCCAGTGCATGATCCTAAAAGGATCATGTGTTTTAACTCCTTCTGTAACTACTGGCTGTGGTACAGTTCTTAGACGTAGAAAAGACAGTAACTTAGGCAGAACTTAAGCTATCCGGCTCTGGCCATTGAAGACCCACTGTTCCTTCCTACTAGCTCTTAGCATGGAAAAGAGGTGGTTCATGTACACTGGCAATTATTTTTCAATCCCAATATTGCCTTGTTATACAACTAGTTCCTTGTGTAGGCTTGGAAATTCTCTGCAGCTATTTGATGGTTAAAGTGGAAGTTTGGAGATGTAACAATATATAGCATAAAATAACATGCTTCAATAGAGCACTTAGTATATTCTTATGGCTTTTTTTCCTGTTATTAGCACATCTGCAGTATGATTTTCTCAGTCATTCTTCTCTCAGCAATTCCATAATGATTTCCTCATTTCAACAAAATTAACCCTTTGTAAAAGCAACTGCTCTGGAATCAAACAAGATATTCTAACAGTGACAGTGAGTAGCTGTCACTGTTAGTTGATCCTACTCACATCTTACCATTTCTTTCATTCCTAGTCTTGCATTCCTAGTATGCAAGTGAACTTTGGTTTTTGAAGGGCTACTACATATATATTGGATTTCTTTAAATGCAAAAATAATTTAAAAGAATGGCATATATACATCAATATTTCATATAAGTGTAAATAAATTTACATTTATGATGCACTAATGCTCTGCATTACTGCAAAACAGGCTTACTGCTGGTCAACAGGGGTCAAGATAATAGCATCAAAAAGACCTTTGTTTTTGTTTTTTTAACAAATTATTAGGAAACAAAAAATGATGGATTTGACATAATCCTTTCTAAAAATCAGATTCTGCCAAATGTTACCCATCTATCCTAGCCCTATACTCTGCAAAAATCCCAGCCCATTTTTCAGTTCAGCTACTTGTGGAGTCAAAGTTATTGCAATAGAAGAATGACAAATTAAACACTAATATTAGAGAGAATTCTGCTTTCATGCACTTTGTTTTAATCACAAGACTTTGCTCACATGCTGTGCTGATGTAAACTCTGGAGTTGCTACAATTTTCTGCCTCAGTGAGCCATTAGTAATTAAAATCTAACTTCAAATCAGGATATTATCAAAGTAAATCACCATTTTTAAAACTAAAAGTCCCAAAGTCCTGTTATGATTTCAATGACTTAATCTTTTCCTCCTCTTTGGTCCTTCTGATAGAATGAAATCTCCTTTTCTTTTTGATCTACAGGCAGATACAGAACTTTATTCTACATTTGTCTACTCCAATAGATCTGTTAGGAAACTTCTTATTTGTATTTATTTTACAGAACTGTGCCTGCAACTTTATTTTTAGAAGGAATAAGGCTATTAAAATTAGAGGAAAAAGACAGGTATATTAGCACTCTTAACTTTAGTATCCCAAACATAGCTCACTTAAGTATGACTAAACAGCACCACGTTGTTGACATGGGTAACGGATGTTTTTAATAATTTGCTTGAAAAATCAAATAATCAATTTGCAGCAGAATGAGAATCAGAATCCAGGAGCTATAGGCTCAGCTTTCTCATTCCAAATACCCCTACACTCAGTATGCTTAACACAAGACTAAAAATCAAATTAACCTTTGATAATAAAATATCTGATAAATAGAGAATCTCCATATTTCAGAATATGATTGATTCTTGTTATTAGAAGTCTCTGTTTCCTTTTGGTTGCCTTTATAATTTCTTTTTAATAAGCTTCCTCAAGTTTTTATAGTTCCTCCATTTTAAATGAAACACTTTCTAGCAGCTTTTTTTTGGATTTTGTTGCTTCTGCCAAGTTGTTAAAACCAGGCATATTCTATACACTGTTCAAAGAATAGTAGCATTTAAGCCTGACCATAGACACTGTTCAGGACCAACTCAAAAGCCCCTTGTTTACATTGGGCTTCTCCTTGTAGATGCTCCATAAAGCAGTCATTAAAGTTGGCCAGGAATATATTTTATTTCTGCATAGAAGTAACTGATTAATGCATTACCAGCTATCATAGGTTTATAATTTCTTTTTTAATGTCATAATTATTACTCTGAATTAGCTAAGTGTGTCCCGAGGTTTATTTTTTCAGTCATGCTTGGAGTGTCAAACCATAATATTCTATATTATTCATGAATATATTTGTTTTATTAAACTTGATTTTAAACTATATTTAATAATCAGTTTTATTCTTCCCCTTGCACAATCTCTTCTCTTCTTTATGAACCTTAACATTACAGTGTAGCGTTCCTCCTACCTACTTTCTGGTATGCCTATTATACCCATATCCTTTTTCAAAACTTGTCATTTTAGTCTCACACCTTATTTCTTAAACTTCTATTATGTTTACAGAAGTACATGTATAGTGGGTCAGTTTTCAGTTTTCCTATGACATTACTCATCAACTGATGGCTGTTAATAATCCATCTATAGACTTATTAGACTCCAGCATAAGGAATATGATACAAGCTTGTAACAGAAGACAGTTATGAGGCATAAATGCATGATTCATTTTATCAAATGAAACCTAAATTCATCATGTGTATACACTCAGATTCTCAAAACATCGCTTAGGCTCTTCATCCTCTTCAAGTGTATGCTGTAAAAGCAGTTATTATTGTCACAAAGCAGTACCACCAGCCTTGTAAGTAAATCTATTAATGAAATTCTGAAGTAGGCAGTTGGCACATTGAAAAATGTATTAGCTTTTCTGGAGAATAAATTTTGGTATCTGTCTGCATGAGTTCCTATTCCTGGGACAAATTGCTCAAGCCTTCACATGCCACAAACATTTTAAACTGATACTCCTGCCAAGCTATGCATGACCATCTTTGGTGTAGAATAACATTATCTGGATTGGGAGTTAAGTATCTGTTACCTGTCCTGTGTGCTCAGAAACACCGAAGCATAGGGAAAAATGTATGTGAAAAATTGATCTCAACACAAGACATGACCCTATGTTGTGGTCATATGGTAGTGGAGTCCGCAAAAGATGCATACCAAGAAGATGTATACTGGTGCTTGCATTCTTGTACATGTGCTTGGCACCAAGTGCTTTGTGCTTGGCTCACCAGTGAATAGAGGAGGTTGAAGCAATGTCAGGCAGGAAACCTGCACTGCCAGCTGTTGTCCCCTGCACATAGCTCAGCCCAAACAGAACTGCAGCCTTTGGCCTCTCTCTCATTCCCTTCAAACTTTGTTGTCTCCAAATAAATGGCTTCCATGAAGAAGAAGAGAGAATTTACACTGAAGACCAGGGAGAGAGAGATGAACAGAGGAATAAGAAAAACAAAAAGATAGATTGATTTCTTTTCAGGTTTCTTGTGCTTTACATGCTATTTTCACCAGAGGGATCTCCCCCTTCCATCTAAGAATAGTTTCATCTGAAGAAATGGATGAAGGGAATTTTTGTAAACTCACAGTGCTGCTTTTTCCACAACATACCATTCTATTGTTAGTTAGCTTTACCTGCCTCTGGGATCACATAACTACACAAAACTCTACCTGTCCCACCCCTAAACTGAAGTTAAATACAGCTTTTTTTCCCAAACTAATGGATGACTTCATAAACATGAATCAGCCTTGGTCACTGCATATACGCATATAAAGCAAAATATGCTTTTTAAATTATCATTATTGTCACTATTATTGCTTTGCCAGTCAAATTATGGAATTCAAATAGGAAATCCCTTCCCTGTTTCTCTTTGTTTCCCAATTTGTATTTTAAGATGAAGCACATCATATTTCTGGATTCTGTTATCAAGGATGCCCTCTGAAAAATACTAGTCCTCAGAACTGGAGAGAAAAAGTTGAACAGGAGAGTATTAAGGGTTCAAAAATCAAGAGGTGAAACATAAAGGACTCTTTACAGGAGCCTAAAATTATTTTCTGGGTTTAACAATTCTCCTCCTTTGTTTCTGAGAAAAGATGTGAGATAATTTCTACAAAATATCCTGATATAACAGCTACAAGATTCAGACTCTCAGAGACATAGAAAAAATAATCCATTTCTTGCTGTGGTACAAACTCATAATGATCAGGCAAAAAGACAAAATCTTTTTGGGGTTTAGTCAAAATTCATGTCAGAGTTATGTTAATGATACCATACTGAGAGAGTTAGGGACTAAATATAGGCATAACAGCTATTTCTTCCTCTGTTTTGTATTGAGTAAATATTCTATTTAACAAACTGTTTCAAAAGATGCATTGAAAAAACCAAGGTTGATATGCCAATATGATCTTGAGGAGCATAAGCAACATTTACAACAGAGATTAGCACCAAGTCTTCTTGTTCTGGGAAGGAAACATCATCTGACAAATTCATATCTGTCCTGGTTTGAGGTAAAACAGAACTAATTTTCTATTCAGTAATTTTACTTTTCCAACTAGGCCTCTTCTAACTAACTAACTGAACTCTGAAATTAACAGCATATTGTTCAGAAACTGTTCACTCTCACAGTGATAAGACCTGATTATACCAAGGAATGGTACGCAGAAAGGCCCTTGCTTATACTTATTGCTATAACAACCAAGGTCAGGCAAATTTGTTATTTGCCCCATTGGAGGATCGGAAGCGAAAACGCGTAGAGGGGTCCCACCTGTGGGGAGGAGCGGATAGGACAGGTGACCCAAAACTGACCAACAGGAGTATTCCATCCCATCCGCATCATGCTCAGTATAAAAGCTGAGGGATCAAAGGGTCACCTCTCTTCCTTCAATGGCCGACATCCAAGGAGGACCCTGTCTGTTCATCTGCCTTTGATCCCGATCCGAGCGTTCCTGACTCCAGATCTGGAATCCAGCTC